>BQNB010086229.1:5792-22256 GCA_026074375.1 Tanacetum coccineum | reverse complement strand
AATTGAGAAGTCTGTAAAGAAGAGAGGTAAAATCAGGAAGCAAAAGGCAAGGAAAGGAATACATATTGACAAGACTACATAGGATGAAAGTGAATAAGAAAAGGAAGCATTCATGAAGGATAAAGTCACATGTGCTTCATTAGAATCTAAGATTGGAATAGATGCTATTCCAACTGCTACAAAACCTCCTAGTATTGTTGATTAGAAGATCATTTCTCAATCAGGTCAAAAGGCTGTTTATCAGATTATAAGAAGAGATGGTTCTGATAAAATATATATGAGTTTTGGAGCCATACTTAAAGACTTTTCAAGAGATGATCTTACAGAATTGTACAGATTGGTGATAAAGAAGTATGGAGTAAATAGGCCTGAAGAGATATATGACAGAGTACTTTGGGGTGATCTCAAGACCATGTTTGATCCACCCCTTAGTGATGATGCAATCTGGAGTTTGCCACTTCAACAGAAGATGATTAATTGGAGGTATTATCCTTCTTGTGCAGTACATTGCCTAACATTGGATGCATCTACTATATATATGTTAGCAGATAGAAAATATCCTTTGTCAAAAGATGCTTGCCAAGTAATGCTAAAGATGAAGCTTCTAGATGGAACAACGGATGAAGTTTGCTATCAACTTTTGAAGATGATTGAGAAGCAAGCTGGATTAAGATGATAATTGGATTCTCAGTAGCTAAGGTATGGTTTGGGTATCTGGAAGCTGTAATGGAGTTGAGAAGGATTGTTTAAGTGTTGGTTTAGCAACCACACAACAAATGGTCATCAGTTCACCATGTCTAACAGACATCAAGAACTGGCTAGTCCAAAGCAAACGGCTTTGGTAAAGACTTCTTAAATCCGTTAATGGTTGACAGTTTACCAAAAACTATATGGTAATCATTGCACCATAGTGTTGCACTAAAGCATTGGCTACTCCAGAGCAAACAACTACTGGTAAAGAGATCTCAAATCCGTTGACAGCTGATAGTTTGCTAAAAACTATAAGGTTATCAATGCACCTTGTTACTGCAATGAAGCATTGACTAGTCCATAGCAAACGGCTCATGGTAAAGACATATCAAATCCGTTGATGGCTGGTAGTTTGCCAAAAACTACAAAGCCAACTTAGTTGGATGTTGCTGTGGAGCTGTGATGCAAAGAGGATGAGATGTTGTTCAAGATTAAAAGAAAAAGTATGATCTGTTTTCAAATCAACAACAAATAGATCATCATTAAAGAGAAGCTAATGATTAAAGAGAAGTGTTTAGATACAATCCTCAAAAGCTCAAGCTGAAGAAAACTGAAGAAACTTGAAGTTAACAAGTAAAGTTCAAGTTTAGGGGAGGATTGTTAGGAATTATGTATACAAGACTTAATTCTGTTTGTTATATAGTTAGTTCTGCCAGTACACTTGTTAGTACTGGTATAAGAGTTAACATAATTAGTAGTGGTAGTTCATTATAAGTTAGTACTGGTTATGTAATAGTTAAGTCTGCTTATGTAGAAGTTAGTTAGAGTTAGAGATATGCATGAGATATCTTAGGAAAGGATATGCATGATCTCTATACGCGTTTTGTAAAGCCCATTAGGGTTTCCTTGGTGTATAAAAGGAACCCTAGTCATAGTTAGTTGATATAGATCAACATAGATCAATAGAGATTAATTAGCAGTAATAGCTTGTAACCTAGTACGATTCAAGTTATTATATAAAAGTGTGAGTTTGATAGAAGATCTCTTGTGTTACTTAATACTGTTCTTCTTAGCATTATTGATTAGTTTCCGCATAATCAATAGTGTTAAATCAGTGTTTCATTATTGCTGCTTTGGATTTATCTAAAGTCGCAAACCCTTTGCAAGCTAAAGGTTCAAGATCCATTCTGTAAGGGATCCAACAATACTTGTGTCCGGTTTTCAAAACAAGCTACGGTTCTCACCCCAAAGTTATAAAACATTTATTTAAAACGAGTAAAAATGGGGCTATAAACTCACCTTAAGCGAGTAGCGGATCAAAAGAAATCAATCAACTGAAGACGAATCACACGGTCCTAGCGACAACCAAGCATATAGTTGTCGTTTAAGAATGATGTACAACGAAATAACTCTTAGCGCAAAGACTAGTCATCTGAACATGAGTAGACAAGGCGTATCATTTCAAAACATACTTTCCGAAATTATAAGTTTTTTTTGACAAGTCTCGACACTTTAACAACTCTCAAAAACATTTTGTCTTTTAGTGTATTTCTTCTTTTAGTGTATTTAATCTTTTAGTGTATTTAATCTTTTAGTGTATTTCCTCTTTTAGTGACCCGACACACCAAAGTTAACTCACTAAACACAAATGTTGACCTAGACCCGACACCTAACGTTTTTCTCCATTTTATTATTAGTTTGATAATAAAATGTATATATTTTTTTGACACATTTTCAATATTTATGAAATTTTGACATGACATTTCTTAAAATAATAACTTTCCTATTTTATTTGACTCGACTAGTAAAATATCCGTTTTATAAAAAGTACACCTTTTATTGACCCGTAAAAACATTCAACAACTAACTTAATCACGTTACAACATTTTATTAAGTTTACAAATGTGACAAATAAATTTTTAGGACACCTAGTGCGAGCCACATATGGTTCGAACCATATGGACTCCAAAAAGTCAATCCATTCGATTTTTGACAACACCGCAAATATCACAACAAATCCATTCTAAACCTAACCCCATCGACTTTCAATTCACGCTTCCAACAAAACCAATATCTAACTTAATCACTTCATCAACAATACTAAAAATCACTATATACGATAACCTCAAATAAATGATATAGCCGTAATAACAACAATATATATATATCAAAATGATCACAACAAACTTTTAGACATAAAAGTACAACTATTTTTCATGTTCTTCCATTTATGTTTGAAAAGATTTAAAACTTAAGACTTGTAGTTTTATAGATAAATTTATAACGACTTTCACAACGATCCATTTTGTACACCTTGTTCGGAATGATCATATGTATGTAAAAGTACAACTCATTTATGAAAAACAAGAGAAGACTTACAAGAAAAGATGACTAGAGGATGATTAGAGACTAAAACAACCCAAACGTTGTTTATAAACTACCCGAATATCAACCCGAACACTATATCTTCAAATATATTTGATCAAAGTTTGAAAAGTAAGGATTTGTGTGTGTGTTTTTGTTGGTTCGAACAAGAGAAAAGAGAAAGAAAGATTGTACGTGTTTTTCTAGTGAGAGAGAGTAGGTGATGAATGAGAGAAATGGATGAACTTGGACATGTATATATTGATTTCAAATTTTAGCATCCAAGGGTGGTGGGGTTTGTGTGGTCCGATCGGTGCAAGCAAAAGGGAAGAAAAGGGGACCAAAATGATCTTCCAATAAGAGCTAAGGAGAGGACTAGCCTCAACCTATTTTGTGAGAAGCATGTCTCTTGATTCAAAATTAAAAAATAAGTATCCCATGTGTGTGTGGCTTGTGGTTTTCGGTTGCATGCATGAGCCAAAGGGGACCAATTTGGTCTCCAATATTCTAGGGATGTAGTGCTTGTGATGATTTAATTTTAAGGATTCCATGCACAAGTATAAGCTAATAACTATATTCGAAACACGCAAAAATAACGAAAATGAATAACGACTTCAAGTAAATTTTAGAAATTTTAAACATCAACTAAAAACATAAGAATGCGTCTACTGACAAAAGACTACGATGTATAACAAATACGGATTACTTCTGGTAATGATTTTCAACTAGCAACGGGGTAACTTCCCGGCTAAACGTAAAAATTCAACAAAACATTTAAAATTTAAATTACCAAACAAAAATGACTAAAATATTGATAGGAAATTTACGGGGTGTCACATCCTTTCCCCGTTAAAAGAGCTTTGTCCTCAAAGCTTAAAATGTAGCATTCGATGAAGATTTGGGATTAGCAAAAAGGTGCGGGTACTTTTTTGCATTTGGTCTTCACGTTCCCACGTAAACTCAGGACCTCTCCTAGAGTTCTAGCATACCTTGACAATCAGAATGAGACTCTGCTTCAGACACTTGACCTTACGCTCAATGATCTCAACAGGTCTTTAATGAAGTATAGTTTGTCATCGATTTGGATTTCATCTAGCGGTATAGCAAGAGTTTCGTCAGACATGCATTTCTTTAAATTCGAGACGTGAAACGTACTATGAACTCGGCTTAACTGTTCTGGGAGTTTAAGTCGGTAGGCAATGGTTCCTACTTTAGTAATGATCTTGAAAGGTCCAATATAGCGAGGGTTCAGCTTTCCCCGTTTGCCAAAACGTATCACCCCTTTCCATGGTGACACTTTTAGCATGACCTTATCTCTCACTTGAAACTCAAGGGGTTTTCATCTTACATCTGCGTAGCTCTTTTGGTGATCATGGGCAGATTGAATACGGCTCTTAATTTGAATGATTTTCTTAGTTGTCTTGTGGATGATCTATGGGCCAGTGAGCTGACTGTCTCCAACTTCAGCCCAACAGATGGGTGATCAACACTTACGCCCATACAACGCTTTGAATGGTGCAACTTTAATACTCATATGGTAACTGTTATTATACGAAAATCCAACCAACGGCAAATGCTTATCCCAACCCTTTCTGAAATCAAGCGCACATGCGCACAACATATCCTCTAACGTCTGAATGGTCCTCTCACTTTGACCATCGGTCTATGGGTGATAAGCTGTACTCATATCCAACTGAGTACCTAAAGCTTTCTGAAGCGATTTCCAAAAATGGGATGTAAACCTGCTATCACGATCGGGGATGATTGAAACTGGCACTCCATGCCTCGAGACAATTCCCTTCAAATACTATCTCGTCAACTTCTCTATTAAGTCATCTTCTCTCATAGGTAGAAAATGTACAGACTTAGTAAGATGATCAACGATTACCCAAATCGTGTCTTGACCGGTCGCCGTCTTTGGCAACTTAGTCACAAAGTCCATCATTATGTTCTCCTATTTCCACTGGGGAATCTTTGGTTGAACCAATAATCCAGATGGCTTCTGATATTCAGCCTTAACTTTGGCACACATTAGACACTTGCTCAAATAGGTGGCAATCTCTGCTTTCATGTTGGGCCACCAATATAACTTCTTCAAATCTTGATACATCTTATCTGATCCAGGATGGCTGGAATACTTTGACTTATGTGACTCATGCTAAATCAACGCTCTCAAATCCTCAAAACACGGAATCCAACTCCTATTTTTTAGACACAACGTTCCGTCAACACGAGGTTCGAGTTTATTAATCATACCATGTAGGTCTTTAGTTATATAGTTCTTTTCTTTTCTCGCCTCGGCTTGAGCATTTAAAATCTGCGTTGGAAGGTTCAATCCTATAGTTATCACTAAGGCTCAAACTCGTAGCGGCTTAATCCTTTATTTTTGGCTCAAGGCATCCGCCACCACGTTCTCCTTTCCTGGGTGGTACCTAATCTCACAGTTGTAGTCACTTAACAATTCCAACCATCTACGTTGCCTCATGTTTAGCTCCTTCTGATCAAGAATATGCTATAAACTCTTATGATAAGTGAACACGACGCACTTCGTGCCATACAGATAGTGCCTCCACATCTTCAGGGCAAACACTACTGCTCTAAGCTCCAAATCGTGTGTGCTATAGTTCTTCTCGTGCACTTTGAGTTGGCAAGATGCGTAGGCTATGACCTTCTCTCTTTCCATCAAAACTGCGCCCAACCCCTTATGCAAAGCATCGCAGTAGACCACAAAGTTCTCACTTCATTCTGGAAAGGCCAAAATTGGCGCACTGCATAATTTTTGTTTCAACAGCTGAAATGCGTCTTCTACTTTCTCTCCCCAATCAAACTTCAGGCTCTTCTGAGTCAATTTCATCATAGGTCTAGCAATTTTCGAGAAACCTTTGATAAATTGTTGGTGATAACCAGCGACACCTAAGAATTAACGAATCTTGGTTGGGGTCTTGGGTGACGCCCAATCCTTGATTGACTCTATCTTAGCAGGATCAACATGAATGCCATCACTATCAATCACGTGACCGAGAAATTTCACTGCCGATAACCAGAATTCGTACTTGGAAAGCTTGGCGAACAATTTCTTCTCCTTAAGTAACCTCAATACCAACTTAAGATGTCCTTCATGCTCCTTCTTATTCTTGGAGTAGATCAAAATATCATCGATGAAAATGATCACGAACTTATCCAAGTACGGGTTGCACACCCGATTCATCAAATCCATGAATATTATCGGTGCGTTGGTCAGTCCAAATGGCATTACTTGGAACTCATAGTAACCATAGCGAGTCCTAAATGATGTCTTTGGAATATCCTCTTCACGAACTCTGAGTTGGTGATAACCAGATCTCAAGTCGATCTTAGAGTAGACTCTTGACCCTTGCAGCTGATCAAACAAATTGTCGATTCTCGGAAGTGGGTATCGGTTCTTAACAGTAAGTTTATTTAGTTTACGGTAGTCGATACACATCCGAAAAGATCCATCTTTCTTCTTGACGAATAAAACCCGAGCTCCCTAGGGTGAGGAACTTGGTCTTATAAATCTCTTGTCAGAAAGTTCCTGCAACTGAGTGGATAAATCTTGCATTTCTGATGGTGCCAAACGATATGGGGATCATGCTACAGGTGCAGCACCAGGGACTAAGTCGATTTGAAATTTGACTTGTCGAGTAGGTGGTAGTCCAGGAAATTATTCTAGAAAGACATCCGGAAAATCCCGTACGATAGGCACATCCTTAAGTCATTTTTCTTCTGGCTTGTCATCAGCCTTTTTTGCCGTAGCTTGTGATAGATAAACTTGGCAACCCTTCTGGATGTACTTCTGGGTCTTGGTGCACGAGATGATATTCAACATCGACTTACTTCCGCCGTCACAATCATCACCTCAGATTATCAACACTTCGTCTCAATAAGGGATACGAACAATCTTCTCGTCACAAATGATCACCGCGTGGTACTTCGCCAACCAATCCATACCGATGATGACGTCAAAACTACCAAGTTCTACGGGCATTAGATCAATGTCGAACGGATGATCTAATAATCCTAACGTACAACCTCTAAGGATAACATTTGTTTTTGAAATTCTTCCATCAGCAAGTTCTACAGCATAACTAGTGTCTAAAGTGGACGGTGCAACATCAAGCAAGGCACTAAAGGTAGACGACACAAAACTTCTATCGACACCCAAATCGAATAACATAGAAGCATAAAGTTATTGAGAAGGAACGTACCCGTGATGACATTGGAATCGGGGTTAGCTCCTCCCCCTCCAATGACATAAGCCTTTGCTGTAGTTTCATTGTTCCTAGTCTTGTTTCCAGTCTTGTTTCCAGTCTTGTTTCCAGTCTTGTTTCCACGGTTTTGATTCCTCAACTTAGGACAATCCTTTCTTTAATGTCCCGGCCTCCTACACTCATAACAAATAACACCCGACTGATTCCCAACTGAGGCCCTCTGAGTGTTTGGAGCAACAACGGCTGTACAATCTCTAGTCATGTGACCAACCCTCTTACAGTTTCCACATTTCATAGTATACGACACTTTGTAGTGCAACTTGCACTTGTTGTAGTAGGGGAGGGATCCAACATACCCCTTTTTCTCATTGTTTCCGGCCATGTAAGCTCTTGCCACATTCTGACCTCTAACATTTTGCCCCTTGAAAGATGGTTGTTGTCCACGGTTGTCTCTTGGGTTGTTGTCAAACCTTCTCTTGTTTTCAGCATTCTTAGCATAACCCTTTAGTTTTTGATCCATTAAGTTGTTAGCAATTCGGATTGCATCTTGAAGTCTAGTGGGTTTAGCTGCGATCATATTCCCCTGGATATTATCAGGTAAACCCCTAATGAATCTCTCAACTTTTCCCTCCTCATCCAGGACCATTCTTATGCACAACAAAACCAATTCTTGAAACCTTCGGGTGTAAGCAGTCAAGTCATTTCCCTTCACAGTCAAGTTCTACAACTCGGTCTCCATCTTCTGAATTTCGTTTCTTACACAATACACCTCAGTCATCAACTTCATAAGTTTTGTCCATCTCATGGCATATGCAGCATCAACCCTAATTGTTCTCTTATGAGAGTTCCACCAAGTCAAAGCACTGTTCAGCAGTGTACACGTAGCATACTTCACTTGGTACTTTTATGGACAGTTACTAATGTGGAACACCATCTCCATCTTCTCGAACCAATGAGTCAACCCAACAACTCCTTCCGTCCCATTGAAGTTAAGTGGCTGGCACTTCAGAAAGTCTTAAAATGTGCACTCTCGAGCAACAGGCATAAAACCTCTGAAGTTCACGTTGAGATTCCCATAACCATTTCCTCCTCCGTTTCCATTACCGTTTCCATTGCCGTTTCCATTGTCGTTTCCATCTCCGTTTCCTCCTCCATTTCCATTCACTCCTCCATTTCCGTTTCCATCTCCGTTTCCTCCTCCATTCCCACCTTTATAGTCATCACAATTTTTGTCATCCCGTTCGTCCCCACCTTCCGCTAGGGGTTCAAGGTTTCTGGCAGCGTCGCGAGCTTCCAATGCTTCTGCCACTCGGCGAGCAATTAGGCTATCAACCGCTTCACGTGTCATTGTCGCTCTAGATCGTGTGTTAGGCATTATCCTATAATCATAACAATACACCACACGATGAGATTATAGGTGATACGAGATTATTCACGAGGATCAATGAAAACAACTGGTTACATCACATGGAAATACATAATCATAATAAATTTATGATAATGCCACGATTTAGTAATAATGCAATATGCTACGAGTAAAAGAAAAATAGTATTAGATTAAGAACATTATAACATAGAATAATAGATATTAGGTTTCATATCATCGAATGCCAACAGTTACATCATGGTTCCCAAAAGATAGGATTTACAAATCCTTAATAATTTGCTACTGCTAGATACTACGGGTCAATACTAGAACAATCATGGAACAATCTAAGGATGGTAGCCTAAGTTCCTCCTAGCACAAGCCTCGAGCCTAACAATCCTTACACGATCATAAAATCGGAAACGTCAAATCTGCCTCATCTCTCTCTGAACGCGTAACTCCCTACGCTGAAGTCGGGCAACTCTCTGACTCGCAACATCCAACATGCCTCTAAGTCTCGTATTATCCCGCTCCAGCTCACTGATCCTCTCTGACATCACAACACCCTGCTGCCTCGTTGCTACAATCCTGTGCCCCTGATCCCTCTGAATGCCCTCCATAACCTAAACTCGGTGAACTGGGATCTCTATAGTGTGATCATGAAATCTCTGTACCAGGTCTTCCAATGTCTCATATGTAACCTCTATAGCTCCCTCCTCCTGAGCAGGCTCAGGGATATCATCTGACACCACAAGATGCGTAACTCTATCCTCTCTAACCTCAACCGTGCCCCTTGCACTCGTCTCGACCTCCTCTCGAGCAACAGTCTCAACCATAACCCTAACATCTATCCCCTATCTCTAAGAGCATCTGCATATGCAATACACTCATCGATCTCTGCCTGAACATCAGGATCGATACCAGGCTCTGAGTAAGGCTCATCACTACCCTCGACATCAACGTCAACTCTCAAACTAGTCTCTTTAGGTACAGACAACTCAGAACTCTTATCCAAACTAACCTCTAAATCTGTTAGAGAATCAGAACTCCTAATCCTCTTAGGTGGTGGTAAAAGATCAGCACGTGCTGGTGAAAATGCTCCAGGTATAGGTGTTAATACATGTACAGATGTCGTAAGGGACCTATGTCTTTTGCGAGATGGCCCCGCAGAAGTAGTCAGTGAGTCACAAGGAGAATCTAGAGAGGAGTGACCTGATGAAGATTGTCTCGAAGAGGAATCAGGTGAAGCAACTGAATGGAAGTCTGATGATGCCTTTGATGAAGAATCTGAAGAAGAATCTTGGGATGAATCATATGAATTAAAATAATCTGATGAAGAGTAGTCAACTGAATGTCTCACATCAAGTCGATGAGTAGGTAGCGGTCCAACCCTCTTCCTTACGGTCAACATATGAAGCGGTCCATTAGGATGCTACAAGTAAGGTCGACCGTAGGGGATAGGTTGTCCCGGTGCAAGAATCAGGACTAGACGACGAAGTGCTCCAGATGTTGCAGGTGAACTCTGGGTAGAAGGGTAATCTCAGTAAATGGCAAGGTTGCAAAAATCGTGAATCGTTAGCCGAGCGGTCGACCACCTTATAGCTTGTAATCGGTCAAGGTAGGATTAATCGACGATTAATCGGATTGGCATTTTTGGCAAAATTTGGGTATTTTCGGCAAGTTTTGTGTATTTTCGTTGAGTTTTAGATATTATTGGCAAGTTTTTTTTCTAAAAAACAACTTGTAATAAATTTAAACAGTTAATATAAGTGATCAAAACAAGTTTACGATGAGTTTTAGGTACTTTCGGCAAGATTAGAAGGTTTCCGGCAAGTTTGACCACCGTTGACCACCGTTGATCGTTGTTGACCACGGTTGACCTATTTGTTTGACCCTGTTACATTAATCGGCAAGGTTGGTGGCCTTGTAGTGTCTAATCAGTGATTAATCAGCCTTGTAGACCTTGTTTTGCAACATTGGTAAATGGTGTACCATGGGTGGGTGATGGTGGTAGGTATGGTGAAGTAGCTGGTAGTGGTGGTATATGATCTGATGAAGGATCCTTGGATGGGTCGGACTCTGTATCAGATGCGGGTGAGTAATTAGGTAATGCGGGTGTGTAATCTAGAGATGGTGATATAATAGGTAAAACAGTAGGTATCTCGGTGGGTGTCAATGTGGTATCAACATGAGTAGTAGGTGGGGTCACAGTAGGTGTGGTGTCAGGAATGGTGGTAGGGATAGTGCCAAACAAGATAACTCGTACAGCTGATGTTCCCACACTCTCCTCTGACGAATATGATGATATTGAGATAACGGAGATGGCCATGACCTACACAAGCAAAAGTTTGTATAAATCATCTTTATATCAACCATGCATGATGCAGGTATATGAACGAATGAATGAATGGGTAAATGAATGCATAGATGAATGGATGAATGAATGGACCATCGAATGCGGTATGACAAGATGAAATGCGAAGTATTTATAGTAATATTAGTTATACTGAGTATTTAATTATATATACTATATATATTGCGTATACGTAAGATTACGTAAGGCATATAATATCACGTAAGGATCACATACTGGTTATAGTTCAGACCTAGTTATACTACCTGGTTCTCTATAACCTTGGCTATAATACCAATCTGTCACACCCCCAAATGAGGCCTGAACGGAATACGTGTCCGGGGGCGTGACGTCATAACTATCTCAAGTACAAGCATAGAAAACGACCTATAAGGGGTACATTTTAGAAAAATCATCACTCGTTGCATAAGTTCAAAATAATAAAGTTTTACAACCCATTTCAACGTTAATACAAAGCGGAAGCATTAATTAAAGATAGCGGAACCAGTAATTTAGTTTTTAATAAAAAGGGCAACGAGTAACAAATATGATAGTCTTGAAAATGGTTGAAGTCACATAGCACAAATACTTCAAACAACACGTCATGATAAGACCAGCTAAGCACCTGAGAAAAACATGCTTAAAAAGTCAACAAAATTGTTGAGTGAATTCATAGGTTTAGTTTCAAACGTTGATATAGTGGACCACAAGATTTCAACACGCATGTGACAGTTATAACAGATACAACTTCACAAAAGAAAAGTATTTACGTTGCACTAAGCTCATGACACCGAAGCTAATGGGAACATAGCATGTACATAGCCATATAAATTGCCCTGGTAGGTGTCCGACCAAAGACCACCCAAACTAGTTTCGACATGAAATACATCTGTTGGCATGTACATCAGTCGTACCCGACCAGTAAGAATCACCAAACCCGGATGGGGATTATTAGTCCCAATAGATCTGTTTACTCACTCGCGCTTACTTAACCAGCCAGTCGGTTAAAGGTAATTAACGGTTCATGATATTACGGGCAAATAGTGGTCTAAGCTACTTAGGCAATATGTAAACTAGGAAAGTATCACGTAAAGTACTTGTTTCCGGTTTTCAAAACAAGCTATGTTTCTCACCCCAAAGTTATAAAACATTTATTTAAAACGAGTAAAAGTGGGGCTATTAACCCACCTTAAGCGAGCAGTGGATCAAAAGAAATCAATCAAGTGAAGACGAATTAAACAATCCTAGCGACAATCTAGCATATAGTTGTCGTTTAAGAATGATGTACACCGAAATAACTCTTAGCGCAAAGACTGGTCATCCGAACATGAGACAAGGCGTATCATTTCAAAACATAATTTCTGAAATTATAAGTTTTTTTGACAAGTCTCGACAATTTAACAACTCTCAAAAACATTTTGTCTTTTAGTGTATTTCGTCTTTTACTGTATTTCGTCGTTTAATGTATTTCGTCTTTTAGTGTATTTCATCTTTTAGTGACCCGACACACCAAAGTTGACTAAATAACTGGAAATGTTGACCTAGACCCGACACCTAACGTTTTTCTCTATTTTATTATTAGTTTGATAATGAAATATATATATATTTTTTGTCACATTTTCAATATTTATTAAATTTTGACATGACCTTTCTTAAAATAATAACTTTCCCATTTTATTTGATTCGACTCGTAAAATATCCGTTTTATAAAAAGTACACATTTTATTGACCCATAAAAACATCCGACAACTAACTTAATCGCGTTACAACATTTTATTAAGTTTACAAATGTGACGAATAAATTTTTAGGACACCTAGTGCGAGCCACATATGGTTCGAACCACATGGATTCCAAAAAGTCAATCCGTTTGATTTTCGACAACACCGCAAATATCACAACAAATCCATTCTAAATCTAACTCCATCGACTTTCAATTCACGCTTCTAACAAAACTAATATCTAACTTAATCCCTTCATCAACAACACTAAAAATCAATATATACGATAACCTCAAATAAATGATATAGCCGTAATAACAACAATATATATATGTATATCAAAATGATCACAACAAACTTTTAGACACAAAAGTACAACTATTTTTCATGTTCTTCCATTTATGTTTGAAAAGATTTAAAACTTGAGACTTGTAGTTTTATAGAAGAATTTATAACGACTTTCACAACGATCCGTTTTATACACCTTATTCGGAATGATCATAAGTATGTAAAAGTACAACTCTTTTATGAAAAACAAGAGATGAGTTACAAGAAAAGATGACTAGAGGATGATTAGAGACTAAAACAACCCAAACGTTGTTTATAATCTACCCGAATATCAACCCGAACACTATATCTTTAAATAGATTTGATCAAAGTTTGAAAAGTAAGGATTTTTGTGTGTGTTTTTATTGGTTCAAACAAGAGAGAAGAGAAAGAAAGATTGTGTGTGTTTTTCTAGTGAGAGAGAGAGTAGTTGATGAATAAGAGAAATGGATGAACTTGGACATGTATATATTTGATTTCAAATTTTGGCATCCAAGGGTGGTGGGGTTTGTGTGGTCCAATCGGTGCAAGCAAAAGGGAAGAAAAAAGGGACCAAAATGATCTTCCAATAAGAGCTATGGAGAGGACTAGCCTCAAGCTATTTTGTAGGAAGTATGTCTCTTGATTCAAAATTCAAAAATGAGTATCCCATGTGTGTGTGGCTTGTGGTTTTCGGTTGCATGCATGAGCCAAAGGAGACCAATTTGGTCTCCAATATTCTAGGGATGTAGTGCTCGTGTTGATTAAATTTCAAGGATTCCATACACAAGTATAAGCTACTAACTATATCTGGAGCACGTAAATAACAAAAATGAATAACGACTTCACGTAAATTTCTGAAATTTTAAACATCAACCAAAAACGTAAAAATGCGTCTACTACTACGATGAATAACAATACGGATTACTTTCGGTAATGATTTTCAGATAGCAACGGGGTAACTTCCCGGTTGAACGCAAAAATTAAACGAAACATTAAAAATTCAAATTACCAAACGAAAATGGCTAAAATATTGATCGGAAATTTACGGGGTGTCACAGAAAGTGTGTTTGTCCCATACTTATAATAGAATTGTAATAGAGACAAAGGTGTACAATATGTACTAACCTATCAGCATTGGGACACACACTTATCACCCATGTGGGTATGACCCTACCTAAGTAGTATAAATAGCAAACGTCTTGTAAAGGAGTAGGTGTAAGTTTTGTGCACTAAAAGTCGTATCTTTCACAAAACACCTACTCCTCCAAATCTACTAAGTCCTTGAGTGAGCTCAGTTGGTTAACATAGTAGTCAGCTTTGCATAACACTTTAGGTTTATGTAAAGTTGTTAGTGAGGAGATCACACACACACACATTGTCATTCAATCCCCATTGTAGTTTCGTATACAATGGGGTATAATTCTTAATAAAAAGAGTTAAATGTTGAAAGTTATTTTTGTATCTTTTACTTATTGTTTATCTTTACTTACACAAAACCTTTTCAAAGAACAAATACATTACTTTACTTACATGTCATGGGTTAGTGAAGCTCAACTTTGTAGTTATTGTTCACTGACTAAGAGGGAATAACAGTTGCACTGCATAAGATAGACCAAGATGGGTAAAGGTAAGATATTATAAGGCACCTGCAAGACTATGAAATAAAGTGGGATCCGCAACCAGATCCCCTTTGGGTCCAAGCTTGAAATCTGTGTCAACCGGGGTCTTATAGGGGTTGCAGTTTAGCGTGTGAGCCCGCTCAAGTATTTCGATAACATATATAGCTTGCGATAAAAATAAGCCAGATGAGGTGCGCTGAGCAGATATGCCAAGAAAATAGTTGAGCAAGCCTAAATCTGTCGTGGAGAACTCACTATGTAGAGATTCTATAATACGCTGCAGAAGATAAGATGATGAAACTATAAGAATAATGTCATCAACATATAGTAAAAGATAATCCGTCTCATGAAACCCAGTAGGGATGGCATAAGTGGCAAAATGCTGAAACCATGCACGTAGGGCCTGTTTGAGGCAATATAACGACTTATACAGTAAACAACCATAATCAGGATGAGTCAGGTCAACAAAACCAAGGGGCTGATGCACATAGACTGTCTCGGAAATATGACTGTGTAGAAATGCATTCTTTATGTCAAGCTGATAAATAGGCCATAAACGAGAAACAGCCAAACTAAGGACAATACATATGGTGGCCAGTTTAACAACTGGACTAAGCGTCTCTTCACAATCAATACCTTGTTGTTGACTACGATCGTTAGCAACAAGGCGCACCTTATATCGACTAAGAGAACCATCTGGATGAAACTTATGTTTGAATAGCCACATAGAACGAACTACATTAACATTTTGCGGACAGGGAACAAGAACTCACGTACCACTAGTAATAAGAGCATTAAACTCATCTTGCCTAGCATGTTGCTAATAAAGGTCACGAAGAGCATAAAAGTATGAGCGAGGTATAAGAGAAGTTATGGTGACATGAAAGGAAAATTTAGGATTTGTTTTGACGGTGCTGACCTTCGAAAGAGTGATCATAGGGTGACTTTGACCGGTAGTGGGAGGTGGTTGCGTTTGGGTCGTTAATGGTTGTTAGGATGTTGGCGTTGGTTGTTTGGCTGAGGTCAGAGGTGTATCACGTGTGATGGGTTCTTGACTAGTAGGTGGAGTTGTAGTAGAAGTGGGCTCAGGTGAAATGGTTGTTGTAAGGGTTGGATTGGGCTCAGGCAAAATGGGCTTAGTTGGGCCACTAAGTGGCTTTTTGGAGCTGGTAACTTGGTAAGTGGGCAAAGAGATATGGGTGAAGGAATATCATAGGTGTCAGGGAATTCATATTGGTTTTGTTCGTGTGTAAGGCCAACAAAATATGGGAATATACCTTCGTTGAATGTGACGTGTCTAGATATAATAACTTTGTTAGTTGCAAGGTCTGGACAACTATAACCACGGTGTTAGGAGGGATAATCGAGAAAAGTACATTTTGTAGCTCGTGCTTCAAGTTTGTGAGAGGTGTAAATGTGTGGGTAACATAAGTATCCAAAAGTGTGTAAGTGAGTGTAAGTCGCGGGTTTATTAAATAATTTGGTAAAGGGAATTTCATTGTTAATTTCGGACGAGGATAGAATGTTTAGTAAATGTAAAGCCATGTTTAGCGCCTCGACCCAATATTGAGGGGGGAGATTGGCTTGAAAAAGAAGTGTGCGAATTATGTTATTAATAGTGTGTATCATTGTCTTCGATTTACCATTTTGTTGTGAAGTCTTAGGGCAAGAGAATCGAAATTGGATGCCATGATTGTCAAATAAGGTGTGGAATTGATGATTGTCAAATTCACCACCATGATCATGTTAAAAGGACTTTATTTCGGTTTTAAATTGATTTTGCACATACATACGAAAGTGTAAAAATTTATCCAA
>BQNB010086228.1:0-28251 GCA_026074375.1 Tanacetum coccineum | reverse complement strand
GGGCTGTAAAACTTAAATCTATTTTGTTTTATGCAACGAGTAAACTTTTTCAAACGTCCATGATTAGTGGTCGTTCTTTATTGCTTTGTATCTAATTTGAAATCCCTCTTCAAGAGCTTTTCTACCCAAAACAATTTTTATTTGTTCTTTACTATCAAAAGTTTCATGTAAATTTTTTCTTCATATCTAGGACTGGCGTTTTGAGTAGGGGAGGCATATTCCAAAATTTATCCTCCTTAAAATTCTTGTTCGCAACGGGTGTTGTTTCCGCATCCTCATCAGATTCACTACTCTCATCCTCGCCAGATAATCTTTTTACTTTACCAAAAACACTACCCATTATCTTTTCTCCGAAAGGCCGTAATTTTTCATCATCTAGCAAATCCCTTTCGTTAGGCTTTTTGTTTTTTGGTGAACCAACAACCTGTTTTAGTTTACGATTAGCTGAATCACTTTGAGGATCCTGCATAGGATACCCAGGAAATCCAGGCACATACATAGGATTTCCAGAAAATCCATGCATTTGTTGATAACTAGGAACATTTTGATAAAAACCACCACTACCAGGAAATACAGGAATTGGTGTTTGGCAAATTTGTGTGGCATGATATTCGGTTTGATATACATTTACAGACGGGGTAGCATGAATAAAATTGCTTTGTTGATTGCTTCCCGAATTTGATGATTGTCTACCATTTACACTAGACTCAACAATACACAACGTAACAATTCTACTACTTTTAACAACAAATTCCATAAATTCATTGACTTCCAAATCATCACATACCTCTACAATATCATTATCCGAATTGTAAGTTACCATAAAATCACTATTAGCATCGATTTCTAGCCTCTCGGATACCGCTTCTAGTAAACATGAATATGATGACAACAATGGTAAAATTAGTGTACGTTTTACACAATTTAAAGGCATATACTCCAACGCACCATCTACTCTTTCCCATGCACCTCCTTTACACACACGTATTTTGACGGTTTCTTTGACGGATTCCATGGCAATTTGAGGTTTTTGTGAATTTTTTTTTGAGTTTTTTAGTGAAAAACACGGAATTAAGCAAGAAATAACAATATAACACGCTTTATCCAAAATCTGCAAGAAAATCTCGCAAAAAACAGAAAATCTCGCAAGTTTTATCCACAAGTTTGCGATATTTAAAAAAATACGAATTTTTGCGATATTTCTGAAAAATATCGCAAATTTTTGATATTTTTATCTAAAATTTGCGATATTTTTCAGAAATATCGAAAATTTGCGATATTTCTAAAAAAAATCGCAAATTGAAGATAAAAAATCTAAAATTTGCGATTTTTCTATAAAATTTGCGATTTTTAATAAAATTTGCGATTTTTTTATAAAATATCTCAAATTTTGCGATATTTTCTAAAATTATCGCAAATTTTTTGATTTTTTTCTCAATTTCGCAAAAGTGACGAATTTTGCGATTTTTATGGGTATTTTGGCATTTTGGCTAAAAAGTTGGGTATTTTGTGAAGTGAGGTTGTAAAATTGGGTATTTTTGTGATTTTTCCTTTTTTTTGAACATCAAAATGCATTAACATAAGCCGAAGCGAAAACATTACAAAGCATCACTCCTCGCTATGGAGGTAATATCACAAGGGAAGCTATCATGCCAAATGAACTTTACATCAGAAACATATGCAACTTTAGCAACTTGATGAGCCACAAAGTTACATGCACGCGGAGTCTACACATACAACATACTAAAAAGTTAGATAGACTTGTCTCAACACAAATTATGTCGCACACTCAATAATAGTCTACTAACAATTGCATTATAGCAAACAAACAACATTATTCATTATCATTGTCATACCTTACTTAATAATACCCAAGGTTATAAATAGCGTGAGGCGTGACGTGGCGGCATGACCAAGCCTCACGCCTTTGCGAGCCATGGTGAGTCATGACGTTTTTAAGGCGTGACTTAAGGCGGCACAAAATATGAAAATATTTATAAATTTATATATTTATATCATATTACAAATATATTGAGTTTACAAAAAGTGTCATACATAATGAATAAAGTCAATAAATTATCTTTGCATGTAATCCTTTTCATTTCTATATAAAAATACGCTTTTTATCGAAACTAAATTCAAAAAAGCCTCCACGCGTCACGTTTTATCGCGTCTTATCACGTTTTTTCACTACTCATCTCACGTCAACCCTTAAGCCCAAGCCTTGGTCTATTGCGTGGCGTGAAGGTCACGCCTCGCGCCTTTGTGTGGCCTTTACGAGGCCTTTGCGAGCCTTTTAGAACCATGATAATACCTCTAATCAAACACACCTTAAATGATTATTAGTAACAATCTTCTAACCACGTTTTAAATGAATTTATTTTAATTTTTGCTTTTTTTATGCAAAATAGGTATTTCATATACTTAATATATTTAAGCGTAAATTTTTGCAGCTTATATGCTTGAAAATTGAAAAGTGGAAATAAAAGAAGCCAAAATTATCGTTTATTTAACTTTGAGTAAATTGCAAAAATGGTCCTTGTGGTATTGCCAAATTGCAGATTTGGTCCGTCGAATTTCAAAATTGCAAAAAACGTCCGTATTTTGAAGGTTTGGTTCCACTTTTGGTCCGTCTGCCCTAACGTCGTTAGTCTATTCGTCTTGGGCCCACCCACATGCAACCCATGCGAGGGCTTTTTCGTCCATTCCGTTAATTCCCAGTCAAACACCCCTTTTTTTACCAACCCGATTAAACACCCCATATTTTAATTAACCCGATCCAACCCCAAAATAATTTACCTCGATCCCATCTACCCCACCTCATAAGTCAACTCCACCCACCCAATTAAAAAAACACATTCACTAAAAAACTAAACCCTAATCTTAGTCCGTATTATTTAACCATTAGTTCACTATCGATCCTTCTAAATTGTTTGTGGCATAGTTTTTCATTGATGGAAGACGATTATCTGCCTTCGTATGTAATTGATCCTTCTAATTTACATCTGAAAGAGTATTTTAGAAAGGAAGGCATTCATTTTGATCCGGTCCAAGTTTATGGTAAGACTTTTGCTTTTTTATTGCCATATATAAGTGTGGTATACTACATTGTTAACTAATTGATTTTTTTTGTATTGTACAACTGGGATGTATGTTGGAAGGAAACTAAATTACATTGACAAGATTAATGTGGACCTCTTCAATGTTGATGAACTGCATATGTTTCTTCAAGATTTAGGGTATGATCCTAAACAACTTATGTTTTATCACTACAAATTGCCTAACAAAAGTTTAGATTATGGTTTGAGGCCTTTAAGTTGTGATGCTGATGTAGTTAGTTTGGTAAACTTAGTGGCAAACTGAAGGTAGTAGAGGTTATTGTAGAATATTGGTTGACCAGTGGTGATCATCAGTATTTATCACCATTTAAGTCTACTGTTGAGATAGAGGAGTTAGATGATGATGATGTATTGTTGAATGCACCTGTGGTTGGGAGTAGCAAAAGGTTAGCATTAGGTTGAATTAGGTTCATCAGTCAATGAGGTTACAAACTTGGAAGACTGACTACTCTTTTAAAATAAATCTAGTACCTGGTAGGAAGTTTTGGAAAAAGTCTCAAATGCCTTCAAGATTGATTCCACCTTATATCCCACCTCGGGTTGGTAGACCAGGTAAAAAGAGAAAGAAAAGTGCAGGTTAGGTGACTGAAATGATTAAAGATGGTAAGCTCACTAGAAAAGATGGCACTGTCACTTGTTGCAAATGTGGTCAAAAGGGGCACAACAAAAGAAGCTGTAAAGGAACAAGTGTTGCTGGTAGTGGGTCTGCAAGTGGAGCTGCAACTCAACCTGCAATGGCATTTGCAAGTGCATCTACAAGTGCCAAGCAGCCACAAAGGCAACCCCAAAGAGCTGCAAGTCAACCTGCAAGTGCCTCTGCATGTGCACCCAAACCAACTAGGAAAACCAAAACAAAGAATGTTGCTGCAATTGGATCACATGGTGGCATGGTGCAAAGATCCCAACAAAGTAGAGCCAAAGACAAAAAGCTGCATGGATGAGTACAACAAAGTAGATTGCTTTGTTTATGATTGTTTCATGAAACAATTTCTATTTACCTATTTTGTTTAAGACAATGTTTATGTATTAGTATTGTTAATAGAATATTGGCACTTTGTTGTACAATTTTTCAGGTTTACAAGTTGAAAAACTTGTTTAAGGTATGGCAATGTTAGCCTTTTTAAACCTATGTTGTTTTTTACTTTTCAGGATTACTTGTTTAACAATGTTAGCCTGCACAAAGCCTTTCTAACAATTACCAATAACACTGAGCATAAAATGTACTAAACACTTAACATAAACATTTATTATCATTGAAACTAAACCAAAATACATTCTTGAACACTTTTACATATACCAAAATCTTTAACTATAGTCAATTAAGTGTTCAAGTTATTCAACATTACATTACAGTTTACAACAAGAAACAAATCATAAAGAAAACCCAACTTATAATCAACATCATCCTCAATCTTTGTCTTCCAGCTGCCATTGTAGCCAATGATACTTCAAGTTGATTTATTACCATTGTTTGTTGGTTTCTAACCCTAAGTAACCCAGGAATGATATTCCTTGGACGAGCATAAATTGGTGGGTCATACCAATCAAAAAAGTCACAAGATGTTCCACACAGTCGAGGACAAGTATGAAACCGACGTCCTGGGTGGTTATCCGTCCATGAAGTATGGATTATTGTTTGTAGACCACATAATCACAATGCCATCTCCTTGATTTTGGTTTTCCCCTTTTTCAATTTTGTATGGTTCTTAGGTGTGTGTAAATTTGGGATGGTGTGTGTTAAAGTGTGTGTTAATTTGGGATGGTGGGTGGATGGGTTATAAAGGGGTGTTGACTAGGGGTGTTTGTTTGACTAGGGTTATTAAATAATGGAATTAATGGAATGGACGAAAAAGCCCTCGTATGGGTTGCACATGGGTGGGCCCAAGATGGAAAGACTAACTACGTTAAGGCAAACGGACCAAAAGTGAAGCTAAACCTTCAAAATACGGACGTTTTTTGCAATTTTGAAATTCGACGGACCAAATCTGCAATTTGGCCAAACCACAAGAAACATTTTTGCAATTTCCTCTTTAACTTTCATCGGCTAACTGAGCTCTTACATAATTAGATCTTTAAAAATAACGAAAAAAATATGAATGAGTTTTATATATATCTTAACAAATCAGGGGCCTCAAAAAATTAATGGCATGAAGCGCTTGTTTTACTTGTTTCACTCTTAACATACATATAACACGTGTGTGAATGTATATTTTTCTAAGACTACCCGCAGTGGTAGAGTGTGTAACCCAATTTGGGCGTATGTCATGCGTGAGCCCCATTGCGAGCGTCTTTGGTGGCGCGTGAACCAAGTAAAAAATGGAGACGAAAGGTGAGACTCTCGCCTCTTGGTATTTGTGAAAAGTTGGGCCGTTTTA
Organism: Tanacetum coccineum; assembly: GCA_026074375.1. Classification (NCBI taxonomy): domain Eukaryota; kingdom Viridiplantae; phylum Streptophyta; class Magnoliopsida; order Asterales; family Asteraceae; genus Tanacetum; species Tanacetum coccineum. The sequence continues at coordinate 22,757 of BQNB010086228.1, read as the reverse complement.
TTGTTAAATATTTGATTTGTGAGTGTGTGTAGAGTATTTTTTATAAAAGTGAATATTTTAATGAAAGTTGGGGGAGTAATGACCATTGTGAGTGAAATGTGAGAGTTAATGAGGCGAAGTGAATGGAGAGGTGACATTGAGGCGGCGCTAAAATGGAAGGTGAGTAGGCGTGATTATTCTAAGTAGCTAAAAAGAAAATTTTACATATTTAGTAATATATGAATGAAAGAAGTAATTCAAAAAGTCTTTTTCAACTTTCAAATGTAGAATCATTCACTAATCTTTGCAAAGACCAATAAGTTCGAAACAAAGGGGAATGTGGCATAGACATGTGATCAAATTTTATCGAGCAAGCCATATCTATACATAACATCTAAAGAGTATTGCATCGATAAACCCATAAGGTATAACATATGAACATCGTGTAAAATCACCAGGACTTCATATAGCCTTACTTACACTATGCATGCCGATATCTTTGACCCCGACTCACCTCGGGTATGAGTCTCTCCAAATGCAAAATCAAAACGTCGCCAAAGTTAATTTTAACAAACACTCCCACTACACTGTCCCAATAAGCAACGTGTCAATGTCAAATGGGTTATAGTAGTCGTAACCCATACAAGTGGTTCCATTCGTCCTACGCACCATCCCGCTATAGAAATCAGGACTCGGATTAGACCAATCATCTACACGTAGATTACATATCAAGAAATAATCAATCATTAGTATGCTAAATATGATAACAATAATAATTAGTAAACGTACAATATTAATAACGAGTTAGCCAACTATTGACCCATTTGATATATAAACTTTTTAGCTACATAACCTCAAAGCAACCCATTCTCGAGTAAATGGGTAATGGCTATATATAACAATAAGACAAGAAATAGAATTAAGGGTTAACCTTGATTAGTTGTTTGATTGTAATCTAGTGAAAAGAACGGCTGAGTGTCTTGAGAAAGCACTTCGCCAAGACCTAAACAACACATTGTCGCTATTTGGTAAGAAGGTAGATAACTACACATATTGACAAGATTAATTCTTCCATCTATTAAAAAGGTCATATTCGGCATTGCAATTTCATGGGATAATAATATAAACATATTGATTACAAACCTTTCATGGTTTTATCATGGCTTGTTTGCAGGCTTCTTTGCAATGTTAAACCTGCATTTCTATGTCGGTATTTTGATAGGATGTAGACAACTTTGCTATCTGTCAGACCTACACACAAACCTCATTGTTAATAAAGAATTTAACAGGAACACTAATCCTAATGTGCGAACAACACCAAGTAGTCTGAGGAACGTGATGGATTACTCACAAAATCTTTGATTAATCTTATTAACTGTATATAGAAAAGAAAATGTTGCAATTTGTACATGGAAAACTCGCTAACCTTCAACAGCATTGCATATGGATCTCAGTCGAGACAAGTAAGATATTGCCATTGCTTTCTTACCTGCACACAAGATAAGACATCAATGCATCAGACGCCCCAAAATTAAAAGAATAAAAAAAGTTAACCATGTCGATTTTCAGGAAAATTGAAAGAAGCCATATCACACAACATATATGACCACAATCAAACCAAAATGCTGTGCAGTTACAGGAATTATTAGACGTGGTCAAATGGCCATAGGATAGCAGGAAACGGGTACATGTTTATAAATAAGTTTGGATTCATTTTACAGCAAATATACATAAAGGATTGTAAGCATTGGACGACTTTCAATCCCTTTGAGTCTTTGACATATTTAACCCATCATTATTTCTATTAAAAAGTATAAAATATACCCATTTTGACCATTGGAGATAAAACATAACAATAATAGCTCATTTTTAGGTAAATAGTTTAAACTTAAAGGTCTAGGAGTTTTTTCATAATTATAAGAAAACATACGCAACTTCCCAATTATACAGTGTTTGTGTGATTGTAGTAGCAGATGCAATAGGGAGTATACAACGGGCTATGGGTTCTTGTAGTAATAAGCAAATTAAGAAATGAGATACTCCAAATAATCACATACCAACTGGTGTACGATCGGTAAGAACAAACTTACTTAATGTTCTACTACCATCATCGCTATTGCATAATACTTCAGCCTCGTAGATGCCGAGATTTCCTTCTTCAATGGCCTCTATGGTCATGTAGAAGTAATAACCCTTGGTATTTTTCAAGTAATTGCACTCCATAAACTCAAGATCAGGAGGTTGTTGTGTATTCCCTTCTTAACATGCTACAAGCATAAATTTGTTCATATGTTATAAAACAATGAACTATAAAATCATTGAGTCTCAAAATTTTAAATCAGGTAGAATTGAACCATACCATCTCACAGGCCTCGTTGAAAGCAGCAATGGCAAAGTCACCAATAACACTAACAAAGGGATGATCAAGTCCAACTTGTTGGTGATTTTAGTGTCATCAAGCATTTTATGTAATAGTGATTTACCCGAGACCAAATGGATTAAAGTTAATCTATAATATGGGTTAGGTGGTGCGGAGTGCACGCTCGTATAAGTTTATATAATCATAAAAGACAAAGGTTGGTGATACGAACATTAACGACATCTTAAAGTGTCACTAAGACATTTAGGAATGTCACTAAAGGTTGTGCCTTGTGACATAAGTAAATTGTCGTAGATGAGAAGTTGGTTTTGACTTTTCTCAAAGGTCATGACTTTTTATTATAAGATACGAGTATAACTTCTCATGCCAACCGTCATCATGGTTTCTTTGATAAACTGATTTTGGTCTTTGTACAAAAGGAGATGGAAAACAATATTCTCATATAAAAAAAAACAATATCAAAACAATACATACAACTTTCTTCATGTTTTTGCTCTAATTCTTGTGCCTAGAATTTGAGTGTGTTCTTGTCTTATCTCAATACGAATTTCGTGTAACCCAAGGCACCGAATAGGGTCGAAATATTGTATTCAGAAAGTGAACTATACACGATTCAAGAATTTATCCGGCAATCTATGATTATCAAGACCCCGAATACCAATAAACGAATACAATATATTTTCATGGTGATAAATTCAATCGTGTATCCTGTGAAAGATAAGATGTGCATAAAGTATTTTAGAAATGTTCTGGGAATATGATCTTGAAAGATGGTATAGATGAGTATCGTGACTCAATATACTTTTGATGAAATATATAATATCACTTGGAGATATTTTGATACGCATCGAATCCGCACTTACGGTACAAAAAAAAACTAAAAGGAAACATTTTATCATTTTCTATATGATCGTAATATGCATTAAGTACATACTATATATAATATTTTATGTGAAAGTGACAACTCTAGTATATGATATTTAATATGGTATCATACGCTTGACACATCTATCTATAAAATTAACATGTATAAACATTATAACATGTAATCTTATGTGGTAATCAAGTCATCAGAAATCTGAAAAATTTGATTGATGAAGAGTCACATTTAGGGGTTAACCGTTTTATGAAAGTAATTTTGAAAACGTATATGATAACAATGATTTTGCATGCATAGAAACAGAAATTTGCATGTAACAAAGTAACAACATACATGAAGGATTTATAAACTGATAAACGAAATCAGTTTTGCTTTCTTTTGGCGGGTAACCGTAATTTTACAAAAATCAAGGACATTTTACAATTGAAAATTATCTTGTAAGGCCACATGTGTATGTTGTTGTGCTCTGTTAGAATTATGATTAACTGAATTTCGTGAGAGAAATTGATGAATGTTAATTCATGTTTTGCAAGTGGCATGTAAATGGAATGACTTTATATTATAAATCTTGTTGGGTGGATTATACGTCCATGGGCAACAAAAAAGACATGTTAATTGTGGCAGGGAACCGAATCGGTGGGATGTGGCTTGTTATGTTTGCACAGATCATGCGTTTTTATGGTTGGAAGGAATTTTTTCGTTGATACTTTAATGTTTCACTTTGAAATTAGGAATAGTGGGTTAAGAAAATTGATGAGAACTAACGTATTTATTAGCAAAAATTTAGTGATCATTTTTATAAAGTTAAGGAAGGTATCGTATGCCTTGAAGTTTTGTGTTAATTGCTGAGATCTTTAATTTGACGAATAATAGATATCAAGAAACATGAGACATGCATGTGATATTAGTATCGGAGAACGTGTTTTGATGCAAACGGAATTCAATGAAACCCGTCCTTAGAATGAGTAGACATGTCAATAAAGATTCTACTGGAAGTAAACATAAGGCGCCATGTTTACTGAAATTTTATAGGACGGATGTAAGTTTCATTAAGTTATTAATCAAATGATTTGTTAAATATGGCTCAAGTTTGAGTACGTTGTTATATTATCATGTTGATTAAATTGGTTCTCTGTTATGTTAATAACTACATGTTTTGTTATCTATTAAAGTGTCATTAATATTGTGCAAGTTACAAACTGAAGCATTACAAAATGTAATTGATCAAGTTAAATTGTCTAATGGATACATAGTATTTGTGTATTTAGACAGTCTATTTAATTGATATGTTTGATTACTGTAAACTAAGTACCACCTATGTACTTGGATATCATGTATTATGGTTAGGAATAAAATGGATTTTTCTAAATTTGAAGAAATACAATTATTGATGTAATTAAGTTGGGAAATTGATCAAGAAGATTACGCGACCGCTTGTGAATGGATTTCACATTTGATGTGGTATCTTATCTTGGGATCATTAAAACAAAGTTGTACAACGTGTTCAACTAGGACATCATAAATTGTTGTTTTAGCTTCTTGTGTTAGAAGTGTAATGGTTAAAGGACTTGATGTTAAACATTGTCTTATGTTTAAAAGTCAATGCTACCATGATAAATGCTTGTTATAGCAAAAATGCCAAGAGCTTACCACTTGACAAAGAGGTTTGCTAGAGACTTAGTGCACAAAGTCAGAAATAGGGATGAAATAAAAGTCCATTTAAGATCTTCTAATTGTGAGATACCCAATTCCCTTTTAATACAATGTTAGAAGCTTGAATTCAATGCGGAAAGCTCACACTTAAAGATTGGAACACATGTTATACTATCCCAAGAAATGTGTTCAGACCTGCAAGATAAAGAGGTTGAAGTTTATCTTCTTAATAGTTCTTTTGAAAAAGTGCAACGCAGGGCATGATTAAAAGAAACTACCTAAATGAGCATGAAGTTTTGCCGCTTCAAGAAGCTTGGACTTGGCTTCCTATATACTCATGAATGGATATGGACGCATGGCTTGTAAAGCGTCAAGTATAAACATTGGAGAAAGAAACTTGTGTGTATACTATCTTCAGGTATTCAAATGGGCTGACGGGTTCAATCGTTACGACACCCCAATTCTCGAATATTTGGAATGTGTAGTATACTAAGATGAAAATTCAATCGCAAGACATTTTCATTTATGCATGAGTTTAATTTGTTTTGATTAATTGGGAAATCAAGGATTACACTAAAATGGGAGAGGATTGTTGGTGATTTTAGTGTCATCAAGCATTTTATGTAATAGTGATTTACCCGAGACCAAATGGATTAAAGTTAATCTATAATATAAGTTTATATAATCATAAAAGACAAAGGTTGGTGATACGAACATTAACGACATCTTAAAGAGTCACTAAGACATTTAGGAATGTCACTAAAGGTTGTGCCTTGTGACATAAGTAAATTGTCGTAGATGAGAAGTTGGTTTTGACTTTTCTCAAAGGTCATGACTTTTTATTATAAGATACGAGTATAACTTCTCATGCCAACCGTCATCATGGTTTCTTTGATAAACTGATTTTGGTCTTTGTACAAAAGGAGATGGAAAACAATATTCTCATATAAAAAAAATATCAAAACAATACATACAACGTTCTTCATGTTTTTGCTCTAATTCTTTGTAGCCTTAGAATTTGAGTGTGTTATTGTCTTATTCAATAGAATTTCGTGTAACCCTAGGCACGATAGGGTCGAAATATTCTATTGAAAGTGAATTTCACTATTCAAGAATTTTAATCCAGGCAATCTATGATTATCAAGGACCCCGAATGTCCAAACCACAACTGGCCTTTTGTCTTGGGTGCTCATCGCCTTATACTTCACCGCCCCTACTTATAACTTCTGTTTGTTTGCGGTCAAGTTCAGGCTGCTACACAGATGATATATGCAAGTGTCAAACATATATATGTGTGTGCATATGTATATACACGAATAACAAAAAGAGAGATTATATCTTAAACATACAGTCGATTGATCGAGATTTCTAAACTTCAACCAACTTTTATGGTCCTCGTCTTTCAAAGGAACACGGTACATATTAGGGACTTTCCTGTTTGGATTCAGGGGAGGAGGTTGATGACACCCTATAAAAGGAAAAACTTAAATATTTGTAAATATTAGTAAGAAGTTTAAGGCATATATTGTCATGGGGCGTGAAAAGTTCAGTTTTTTATACGAGTTGGATTAGCCCACAAACACTTTCTTGTGCATACCACTTCCCTTACCTTGAGAATCAGGAAGAATGGCACCGCTTTGAGATGGTGCAAGACCCTTCTCAGTCAAAAATATGGTGCTGGCAGTGACTGGGTTGCTACAAGCAAAGGTTAATGTTATATGAGTACTAAAGTAAACTTTAGGAAAGAAAGTATAGACCTACACTTAATTCTTGACTTACTTATCGACTAACCAAAATATATTGCATGTGTTACAAGCATATAGTAAATTAAGGTTAACTAAAGTTTCTATCCGTCGTTTGTAACTGAAGATGATAAAAAGAAAATGTACATTTGACAACAATAAGAAAAAAAAATATATAAGGCGTGGAACATACTATTTCCAGCGACGTGGCAAATGCTTATTATTCTTGTGCATGCAAGCTAGATAGCGAATACGGCGCTCAGCAGAAATTAATTTGAGTTTAGAATCGTTGTCATTCTTGTTGGTCTCCAAATGCTTCCTGATTGCAACTGCTTTCTTAATGAGCAGATATAAATCCTTTGGAATTTCACGCCCCCTATCAAATCAATAACAAAGAGAAGTTAATGAGCTATCTAGATGGTCATTTTTGAGCACACATAAGATCCATAAGAAAAAGTCACAAAAGAATGGAAATCCATACCATTATCGGATGGTGTAAGACCAGATACAAGGGCTAAGGCAATGGCCTTGTTGCTGCAAGGATGAAATTAAGTTTTGATAATCAAACCTGCTTTGACTAGAATGTAATATAAACGTAAAATATTTGGCGTAGTTGTCAACTAAGCAGATTGTATTAGATACAAGTATATATACACACTAAAATAAGGGTAACTACAGCTTATTACTTTGTTTAACAACAAATATAAAAACAACCTGAAACCCTTCTTGACAGTGGATTACATGATATATATTTCAGTATGAGGCTTTTTATGGTATAAATTTAAACACTAAAAATTGGTGCACAAATCACCTCCCATAAAAAAGGCGACATATAGTATTCCTTGTGCATCAATAGTTATGCAGCATATACACACGATGTATTCAGTTAGACTAACATAAGATAAATCAGGTATGTTTAAAATGGCATTAATGAAAGCAGAAGCATGGAACATACTATTCCCAACCACGTCGTAGATGCTTGGTCTCCTCGTGGTATCCAGAAACAGAGTCAATTATTTTCTTAACGGTTCTCAAGCCGGATTCAGGATCCTTGTCAATCATGTACATCGAAAAATGCTTCCTGAGAGCAACCGCTTCGCTAATGAGAGGATATAAATCCTTTGGAATGGCAGATGCACGCTCTATCAAACGAGTAACATCGATAAGTAAATAAAAGTAAATGGTTTTTTTTTCTTCTTTTAGCACCAATAATTAGCGTCAGTAAGCAAAAATGACTAAAAGGAACGAAATTGTGTATACCATGCCCTTTATTAGTCTTGATTCCAGTTACGCTATCCACATGAACAACCGCATAAGAGTAATCTTTTTGGGAGTCTCTACAATACCGCTTGTGCTACAACGCTGCTTTTCCGCTGCTTCTTTGTGTGTACCTTGTCCTCAGACTAAAGAAATATAAACAAAATAAAATTGAAAGCAATAAACAACAATTAAATTCCTATTCGGATTCGTTTCAACAAGAGTGGGATAAAACGTATAAAACTCTACTAAAAATATATTGTTCAAAAGTGGGATAAAACTCTACTAGAAATACTTGCTTACAAATGTTTTGTTCAAATGTGCTGATTTAAACATATAATCTCATTGTTCCTTAAGCTTTCATTCTTTATCACAAGTCCACATGCAGTTTTCGTTACTATGCATTGAATCTAACCACGTGCTTTAGTTCAAACCTCGCTAGGTACGCCTTTTTTTAATGGTCACAGAAACGCTGCCCACACCAGGTAACCTCAAAAACAACTTGTTTTCTCTTACATTAGCGTCATCATGAGATGGCTTGTACATAATATCCTTGGATGGCCTACTCTTCACCAAAATCACGATTAATATTTGTTTTAAACACAAGAAACAAAAAAAAGTTATAACATGCGAATATAGGGACAAGAAGTACAAATACCGGCGACCCATGGCATGTGCTGCAAAACCTTAGTTGTGGATTAACTGATATATTGATTATGTTTCGCTAGAAATTTTGTAAATGCTTTTAAAATGTCTTATAATAGCATATACAAACATATTATATATATATATTATATATATATATATAATAATATATTGAGTGAGAGTTGTTTGATGTTGAGATTTTAGTACATCATCAACAGTACAAGTAGAACATTAAAATAAGAAGTGGAGTGAGAAGCGACTAAAAACACACATTTGAGATTGCAACGAAAACTTGCAATAGATGCTTTTTATATCATTTAGATGCACCATTTTAGTAATCGAACGTTTAATTTGATGCTAGATGTGCAAATGATTTTCAAGATTTTGACACATGCAGATTACAAAAAAATAAGAGAAAAAATAAATGCATACTAATATACCTATATACATCTAAATAAAAGCTTGGAAAACACTATTAAGCATGCGCAATATAACAATCAAGCTCATAAGATTGATAGAGATGGCATCTAATTTATGTCGTGCATCTCGGATATGCGTAATGAATTGACTTTCTTATCCTTCTTATTTTAAGAAAACTTCTTATTGATCATATATATATATAAGTATCTATAATATATAATATGTAAAAAATATATATATGGTATAAAATAATCTAATGATTTATTATTTTTAATATATATATATATATATATATATAGGGTAAAGATCAAATAAAAAGACAAATATTCGTGAGAAGGATACACTAAACATGTATTTTTTTAAAAGTTGTCAAAAAATTCTGAAAAAAATCCACAAGATCGGGTATGTTGGTGCAAAAAAAAAGTTGTGAATGAAGTTTTTCTAATTTTGAATTTTTATACGTTTTTTAATGAACAAAAAACGAAATTTTGATGCATAAAAAATTTTTGATGCACAAAAATTTTAACTTGTTATAGTTTGATACGCAATAAAATTTTGATGCAAAAGTTCAAAAGAAGTTGGGTACAAAAACGAATTTTTAGACACAAAAAAGCAATTTAATGAAATTTTGATGCACAAAATTTTTTTTGTCATCAAAAATTCATTTTTTGTGCATTAAAAAAACGAATAAAAACTTAAAATCAGTAAAACTTTCTTTACAAAAGTTTTATGCACCAACATACCCGATCTAGTGGATTTTTTTAGAATTTTTCGAGAACTTTTTTAAAAATCATGCCTAGTGTATCATCCTTCTCACCTCTCTCTCTCTCTCTCTCTCTATATATATATATATATATATATATATATATATATATATATATATATATATATATATATATATAGACAAGCGTTCATTTGAGAAGGTTAATTTTTGTGAGAAGGAAAGAAGAGATCCTAGCCCTCCATTAACCCTTTCTTTTTTAGATCTAATGGTTTAAATTAGATTAAAATTTGCACTAATTTTACACTAAACAAAAACAAAGGGACCTTTTTGTAATTTCACATCCAAAAGTCATAGGGGTCTGATTGAAATTCCCTCATTTCTTACGTACCAAAAAAACCAACTTAATTTCTCTCTCTCTCATTAGTCATTCCTGTATAGTTCACACATACTAAAACACACACACACACCCTCTCACGAAACACATTACCTAATCTCCGATGTTTTGGATCATCTTGCATGGGGACTGACGTGCAACGTATTCCAACAGATCCAATTGATGTTTTTCTAATCTAATCTGATATAAATTATATCTTTTTAACAATCTTTTGATGATGAATCCATGTGTTAATCAACCTTTAATCGAAAATCTTTTGAAACGGTTTACTAATGTGAATTCGGATGCTAAGGTACTTATTTTCAACTAATTAATAATATTACTGTTTGTAATTGTAAAGTATGTGTTTGTATTGTGTATTTATTTCGTCACATGTGAAGATGCTATATGATGCTCTATGTAATTGATTGTTTTAGATATATTACATTTGTGTCACGGTATAGTTGAAATTAAGCGTCGGTTTAGTGTTTTGATCTTAATCTTCGGCGTTGACTACTGCGTCTGGTTAAGAGATATGAATGTTTAATATAAGATTATGTAACTTTAGTAAGAATATATTCGCCCGTGAAAAAGGAATGAAGCTTTGATGTTACTAGCGGATTTTGTATACTAGAAGTGAAAAAATAGGAGATATTGATGTTTAATATACGATTATTTTAGTTACTAAGAATCTCTTCACTTGTGAAAATTATCTGCAATAAATATCTTCACTTGTGAAAATTATCAGCAATGAATATCTTCACTTGTGAAAATTATCAGCAATGAATATCTTCACTTGTGAAAATTATCATCCAGGAATATCTTCACGTGTGAAAATTATCAGCAAGGAATATCTTCACTTGTGAAAATTATCAGCAAGGAATATCTTCACGTGTGAAAATTATCAACAAGGAATATCTTCACTTGTGAAAATTATCAGCAAGGAATATCTTCACTTGTGAAAATTATCAGCAAGGAATATCTTCACTTTGTGAAAATTACAAGGTTTGAAGGGGTCGAGTTGAATAGAAATATTGCAGACAATGGCTAGCTTTGATATCCTAAAGTTTAGAAACACGTTGACATACCTTGTGGATAAGACTTCATCCTAACAAGTCGGGCCAAAGATTGTCATAGCTCAAGACTTGATGTTTCAATTTTGGTGAAATAGTAAAATAAGCAGTGATTTGTGTGTGTTTGTATGTGAAATTAGTATCATGGATGAAGTTGGAGTAGTAGTTGTTGCTTAAAGTGTGCTCAAATGTATCCACTGTATTTGAATCAATGTTCTGGTGTGACATTGATTGATTTCAGTAATGGTGTGTGACATTGATTAATTTTTTGAACTAGAAATGGCTTTCGAAGTGTGTTATAGTGACAGACCAATAATATACAGTTAACTATTGGATATGATATTTAATTGACCTTTTAGTAGTTGAAAGATTTTGTAATATTCTGCTGATAAGTCAAGCATTGTATGTGAAAAACGCTATCTGACTAACTTCAAGCAATAGAAACACATGAAAACATTACCTGACTAACTGTTTTGTTACAAATTTTGGTCAATAATATCATATAATCAGTATTAAAGGCACATCCAAACATCCCCATAGTCTGCAATGAGTATATGTTGCTTGTGTGACTGTGCAACGCTGCAAAAAGTAAAGTAGCAGACACCATAACCTTTTTTCATTGAGTAACAATACCTCCCTGCTTACTGTGATATAAACCCTTCATAACCGCTCAAAAAAAACCCGTATAAAACCATACCTTTTGAAACTTGTACCAGTCGTAAAGTCACTACTATATTCTGTTGCAGGTTGATGTGACATTACAAGATGGTCGTAGTTTTGAGGGTACAGTGGTCAATGCAGATCTGATATTGCTATTGTCAAGATAAATTCAAAAACTCCACTCCCCACTACAAAAACTTAGGTGTTCAAGTACACTACATCCTGGTGATTTGGTAGTAGTTGTGACCTGTCCCATATCTCTTCAAAACACAATCACTGCTTGTATTGCAAGGTAAGATAAATAAGCAGTAAAAATTTATAAGACTCGAGTACTTGGTTAAGTTTTTGCTAGGTAGTTGTTTAGACCTCTTGAGTACTAAGTACCAGTAAAATTACAAATAAAAACCTCATTTCGATGGAATTGGTATTGCAAGCTAGTTTTTTATTTTAGTTAAAACCAAGTTTAGCGATCCGAAATAGTATATGCAGAAGCCTTGACTTATATACCGGTTTACTTTCTCATTTAGAGTGTTTTGCAGTAATGAATGAGTATATAATTTAAGTTTTGCCTTAAAGATTTGTGGTTGGAACCATATCATGCTTCCGATCTGTGGAACCATATCGTGTATAAGTCCACCGAGCCTAAAGATATGTGGTTGGAACCATATCATGCTGTTGCTTTAACCTGCAACCTTGTGTTGTCAACGTGTTTGGAAGCCTAATGGTGAGTGGTAACTACGGCCTCTTATACACTTATGAGTTATACTTAGGGTTTTTGGCTTTAAATAGCCACGTACTTTCTCAAATGTACCCATATGGTACGTGTACTAAATTTATTGCCCATATCATACACGAACTTTGCATTTCGTGTCAATATGGTACGTCAACTGAATTTTCCACCTGTTTAACAGGCTAAACGCTTACGTGGCATCCTAACACTATTCATCATCTTCTCAAATGTACCCATATGGTACGTGTACTAAATTTAGAATTTTTTTGCAAAACTTTTAAAAAATATTTCGTACTTTTTAAAACGTAAAACTGTATAAAATCGTTAAAATTTTTTTGAATTTTTTATTTTTTTCAAAAGAAAACGTTTAGTTTTTTTTATATTTTAGATTTTTCATAACTTTAAAAAACTGTTTTAACTTTTAAAATTTAAAAAAAAAATGTTTTTATTTTTTCGAAGAAAACGGTAAAAAAGTTTTAATTTTTTAAAATTTTCTTAACTTTAAAAATAATTCTGTAAGAAAAAAAATTCGATTATTTTAAAAAAAAATTAATTAAGATTTTAAAAAGTACAATTTTGTTTAAAAAAAGTTGTAAAAAAAATAAATTTTTTTACGAATAATAATGTAAAAAAATATTTTTTAAATTTAAAAAGTACAAAAAAATATAAATTTGTTTACAAAATAAAGTTCTAAGAAAGTGCGATTTTTTTTAAATTTTGTAAAACAAATTACTTTTTTCGAAATAATGAAAAAAAATATATTTAAAAAGTTAAAAAAAATTTCCTAAAAAAGTAACCGGTTTTACAAGTAGCCGGTAATAAATGTACCATATTGACACGAAATGTAAAGTTCATGTACCATATGGATAATAAATTTAGTACACGTACCATATGGGTATATTTGGAAAAGTACGTGGCTATTTAAAGCCAAAAACCCTTATACTTATTCGTTAGAGTCGAGGGGTACTTACAAAACTTAAATAATAGTATAAAAAAATACGCTAGTAAGATCAAAACTTCACTCCTTGCATATAATTTGCACGCGTGAAGATATTCTTACAAAACTTAAATAATAGTCTATTAAACATGAATATCTTTTACTATTGCACTTCTAGTATAAAAAATACGCTAGTAAGATCAAAGCTTCAATATTTACTCATAATTTGCACGCGTGAAGATATTCTTACAAAACTTAAATAATCGCTATTAAATATCATTATCTCTTCTATTTTTGCACCTCTAGAATAAAAATACGCTTGTAAGATCAAAGCTTCAATCCTTACTCATAATTTGTACGCGTGAAGATATACTTACAAAAGTTAAATAATTGTCTATTAAACATCGATATCTCTTATTTTTGCACTTTTAGTATATAAATACACTAGTAAGATCAAAACTTCAATTCTTACACATAATTTGCACGCGTGAAGATATATTTACAAAACTTAAATAATCATCTATTAAACATGAATATCTTCTATTATTGCAGTTCTAGTATAAAAATTACATTAGTAAGATCAAAGCTTCAATATTTGCTTATAATTGCAAGCGTGAAGATATTCTTATAAAACTTAAATAATCGTCAATTAAATATCAGTATCTCCTATTTATGATTTATATAATTACGCCATAAAAATTAAAAAGCTTAATCCTTACTTCATAATTTGGCGCATTATGAAGATATTCTTACAAAAATTAAATAATCGTCTATTAAACATTAATATCTCTTATTTTTGCACTTCTAGTATAAAAAGTCAAGCTTCAATATTTGCTCATAATTTGCACACGTGAAGATATTTTTAGAAACTTAAATAAACGTCAATTAAACATCAATATCTCTTAATTTTGTACTTCTAGTAAAAAAATACGCTAGTAAGATAAAAGCTTGAATCCTTAACCATAATTTGCACGCGTGAAGATATTTTTACAAAACTTAAATAATCGTCTATTAAACATCAATATCTCTTTTAGAATAAAAAATACGTTAGTAAGAGAAATGCTTCAATATTTGCTCATAATTTGCACGCGTGAAGATATTTTTATAAAATTTAATTAATCGTCTATTAAATATCAATATCTCATATTTTTTTTCACTTCTAGTATAAAAAATACACTAGTAAGATTAAATCTTCAATCCTTGCTCATAATTTGCACGTGTGAAGTTATTCTTACAAAACTAAAATAATTGTCTATTAAACATGAATATCTAATATTTTTGCACTTCTAGTATAAAAAATACGCTAGGTAAAGAATTGCTTCAATCCTTGCTCATAACTAGCACGCGTGAAGATATTTTTACAAAACTTAAATAATCGTGTAATGACATGAATATTTCCTATATCTGCTCTTCTAGTATAAAAAATATGCTAGTAAGAGGAATGCTTCAATCCTTGCACATAATTTGCACACGTGAAGATACATTTACAAAACTTAAATAATCGTCTATTAGATATCAATATTTTATCATTTTGCACTTCTAGTATAAAAAATACACAAGTAAGATCAAATCTTAAATCCTTGCTCATAATTTGCACAAGTGAAAATATTCTTACAAGACTTAAATAATCGTCTAGTAAACATCATACATCTTTAATTTTTGCCACTTACTAGTATAATAAAATAGAAGCTTCATAACCATTGTACTGTAATTTGACGCATGAAGACTGTCTTACAAAACCCTAATATCGGTATTAAACGTATCAAGTCCGTCAGAATATTTTTGCTTCTTTTAGTATAAAAAATAAGCTAGTAAGAGCAATGCTTCAATCCTTGCTTATAATTTGCACACGTGAATATATTTTACAAGACTTAAATAATCTTCTATTGAATATCAATATATCATATTTTTCACTTCTAGAATAAAAAATATGTAGATAAGATCAAAGTTTAATCTTTGATCAAAATTTGCAGACGGTTGAAAATATTCTTATAAAACTTACATATCGTTTTTTAATATGAATTCTCATATTTTTTCACTTTTGTTTAAAAAATATTGCTAGTATAAGATCAATACTTTAATTATTTGCTTATAGTTTGCATGCGTGCATAGTAACTCTTTGCAAAACTTGTATATTAATCTATTATACATCAAGAGTCTTCTACGTTTTGTACATTTAGTATAATAAACACGCTAGTAAGATCAAAGTTTCAATACTTGTTTATAATTTGCACGGGTGAAGATATTCTCACAAAACTTAAATAATCGTCTAATTATATATCATAATATATTTTTCCTGCCTCGTGGGGGTATAAAAATGCTGGCTACGTAGGCTCAAACTTTATTATTGCTCATTAATTGCTGCGTGAAGTATATCCATACAAATTTTAAATAATCGTTTATTAAATATCAATATCTCATATAATTTCATTTCTTGAAAAAAAAATACGTTAATAAGATCAAGCTTAAAAAACTTGCACCATATTTTAGTTACGCCCGTGAAGATATTCTTACAAAACTTAATTAATCGTCTATTAAACATCAATATATCATATTTTTGCACTTTCAGTATAAAAAATAAACTAGTAAGAGCAATGCTTCAATCCTGACTCATAACTTGCACGCGTCAAGATATATTTACAAAACTTAAATAATCGTTTATTAAATATCAATATCTCATATTTTTGCTCTTTTAGTATAAAAAATACACTAGTAAGATCAAATCTTCAAGCGTTGCTCATAAATTTCACATGTGAAGATATTCTTACAAAACATAAATAATCGTCTATTAAACATCATTATCTCATATTCTTGCATTTCTAGTATGAAAAATACGCTAGTAAGACCAAAGGTTCAATATTTGCTTAGAATTTGTACCCGTGAAGATATTCTTACAAAACATTAGTAATCGACTATTAAACATCAATATCCCATAATTTTGTAATTCTAGTAAAAAATACCCTAGTTAGATCAAAGCTTTAATCATTTCCCATAATTTGCACACGTGAAGATATTTTCTTACAAAACTTAAATAATCATCTATTAGATATCAATATCTCATATTTTTGCACTTTTGATATAAAAAATACGCTAGTAAGATCAAATCTTTAATCATCGCTCATAATTTGCACGCGTGCGTGAAGATATTCTTACCAAACTTAAATAATGTCTATTAAACGTCAATATCTCTTATTTTTTCACTTCTAGTATAAAAAATACGGTAGTAACATCAAACCTTCAATATTTTCTCATAATTTGCACGCGTGAAGATATTCTAACAAAATTTAAGTAATCGTCTATTAAACATCAATATCTCTTATTTTGCACTTCTAGTATAAAAAATACGCTAGTAAGATCAAAACTCCAATATCTGCTCATAATTTGGACGCGTGAAAATATCCATACAAAACTTAAATATTTGTTATTAAATATCAATATCTCATATTTTTGCAGTTTTAGTATAAAAAATACACTAGTAAAATCAAAGCTTCAAACCTTGCACATAATTTGCACGCATGAAGATATTTTTACAAAACTTAAAAATCGTCTATTAAACATCAATATATAATATTTTTGCACTTTTAGTATAAAAGATAAGCTAGTAAGAGCAATACTTCAATCCTTGCTTATAATTTAAACACGTGAATACATTCTTACAAAACTTAAATAATCTTCTATTGAATATCAATATATCATATTTTTCACTTCTAGAATAAAAAATACGCTAGTTAGATCAAAGGTTCAATCCTTGATCATAATTTGCACACGTGAAAATATTCTTACAAAACTTTAATAATCGTTTCTTAAATATAAATATCTTATATTTTTGCACTTCTAGTTTAAGAAATATGCTAGTAAGATCAAAACTTTAATTCTTGCTTATAATTTGCATACGTGAAGATACTCTTACAAAAATTAAATATCCATCTATTAAACATCAATATCTCCTATTTTTGTACATTTAGTATAATAAATACGCGAGTAAGATCAAAACTTCAATACTTGTCTATAATTTCCACGGGTGAAGATATTCTTACAAAACTTATATAATCGTCTAGTATAAAAAATATCTAGTATAAATATCAATATATCATAATTTGCACTTCTAGTATAAAAAATACGCTAGTAAGATCAAAGCTTCTATCCTTTCTCATAATTTGCACGCATGAAGATATTCGTATAAAATTTAAATAATCATGTATTAAACATCAATACCTCATATTTTTGCACTTGTAATATAAAAAATAAACTAGTAACATCAAAGCCTCAATCATCGCTCATAATTTGCATGTGTGATGATATTTTTACAAAACTTAAATAATCGTCTATTAAAAATTAATATCTAATATTTGTACTTCTAGTTAAAAAAATTAATCGATTGAAGGAGACTAAATCGGGACAGTAAACCCGACAGGGTTTTGATGGCGAAGAGAATATGAAAGTTGAAGTTCTGAACCACTTTGTGTCGGCATCCAAAGAGCACACTCTTCGAGTCCTAATGTTCTTTTGTTCAAGATTATGTACGTGAAAGCTTCTGATATCCCTTATCAAGAAAATTAGGAAACTTCCCAACCATGATAAATAACCATGAAAAGAAGATTAAGTTGTTTGTCTTAAAAAAACATATACCAGTATAACCTTAATTTCTCAAGTGATCAATCATCATATTGTCCTCCTTGAGCTTTGCTAATGTCCAAATGGGTCTCTTGCTTTGTCTTTTCAAATTTAAGATTTGCATTTTTCTCAGCCTCTTCTATATCGAGTAAAGCTCGTTCTATCATGGCTTGCATAATCTACTTCATTGTCTTTACCTCTTCTTTAAGATGCATTTTGAGTATCATGCTTATCTGCTGGCTTCAAGTATTTGTTAATGGCAGTCTCCTGCATTTAAATGAGCCAACTATTCAAACAGAAGTTTTAAAATATTTAATGCAAAAGTGGTAACAAAGAAAAACACAACTAAGGTGGAACTTCGAGCATATTATGTCTTTTCATTATGAAATTATACTGTAGACGCAAGTATCAGGCATCAAAAGTTGAAGAAATTTTTAATAATAAAAAAAGCAAAACATCTGAAAATATCCATTTTCATCCATCAACATTTGTGAGCTTCCAAGACAAATGAGACAGACACAAGACGTACTACTTTTCATTCAACTCATCATACTTATTTGAAACGCACCATAGTATATCAATCTATTCATCAGTAGATTTGATACTGACTTTACGTTATAAGGAGTATTTTACAAAACAGAACATGGTATATATTAGATTTTGAACAGGCTTGATGTCTACATTGTCAAAGGAATACACGCCATATAATATGTATTGTCATGACCCGATCCCACATTAGAAAAAGAACGAGCTAAATCGAAATAGGATAAGTTAACTTGCTGCACATTTGAGAGTAATGTTGATACTAAAAATAACGAGTTAGAATTTGGTCAATATTTGATTCAAAAAGACGTTGCAGGTCAGAAATGTCAAAAAATATATTTGTAGGAGATTTGTTTTTGGTAGATGAATTTAAAATTGTCACCTGAAAGGACGGGATGAATGCCATTGAAGATGATGGACACTACAAGAAGAGGTGTGAGTTCTGATACAACATTTGCGACTACATCACTATCAGTAAAAGCGTAGCTTATGACATGTCGCAGAGCTAAGAGGATGATAGCACATATTAGAGAGATAACAAACGAGCTGAGCCAAACCATCACGACATAAAAAGGCTGTTGATTTAGGATGTTCTGCTCCTAGCTCTTTGCTAACTTTCACACAGTTAGATATACAATTTTTAGTAACCCAACATGATAGATTATACAAACCATTAAGTATTGTACTTTGTCAAATATTATTTTATTTTTGTGAATTTATGACAGAGTTATTTCATGGGATCGAAAAACAAACCTGGCGGCTGCATTAAACCCGACTGAAATCATCACCCATCCAAGAATAGTTGCACACACAGCCAATGAATCCAATGCTATTTCTAGATTTTCTAGCAAACCCGCAATCAAAACCAATATTTGAAAGTACCACACTTCCAAACACAACATAACAGTGGAGGAAGTAGATACTTTCAGGAAAGCCCAAGTCCAAAAAACGCCTGAATGCTAAACCCACTCCATGTATTCTTAGTCCTATGACTCGTCAGTATATACATAAACTGCACCAATACTATAATCCACCATGAAAATCTTAAAATAAGCGACGCACCCAATAAGCCCCAACCCCACACGAACAATGCAACCCATGTCAACAGCTGCAATGTAGGCAATCAGGTTCATAATGCTTTGAGCTTGAAGGAATTTTTGGATGGGAAAGTTGGCAGCATATGCAAAGATCTGTGGGATGAGGCCAAAGATGAAAAGGGAAGCTGCAGCGGCGATTTGAACGCGCTTGGGAACCATGAATTCACTACAATGAACCCAGCCCCACTAGTTCTCAGCCCACCAATAACAATTACACGATCACCACAACCCCCAAATGCTAAATCCCAACCATTCATTAGATCTGCTCGTTCAGGCAATCTTCCAAGTGTCTCCCATTGTTTCCTCTGCTTATCATACTTACGCACTTTCGGTTATTATCATTAGAATTTCCCATTAGTACTCTAGATTCTCCACCTAAGATGCTTTTGTCCATCAGGTGTTCAAAATATGAGCCATAGAATAATAACAACTTAAATATGGAGAAATCCCACAATCTCAAGAAACCAACAGAACTCTATCCATATTTTTTGCGTGATTCAGTTCTTATGGCATCATAATAGCATGCAATATCAGCATTCTACCCGAATTACATCCCCAACTGACATAGAACTAGTATTAGCCCATGGTTTCAAACATTTCACTCGAAAGGTGGATTGCATTTTATAACAACATAAACCTCCCCAGATTACTGACTAAGCAAATCTAACTAGTCAGAGCAGTGGCATTAACATTACTAGGGAGCATGCAAATCTTATTAGGACATGGAAACTGTAAGATGTGAATAAGCATATTTGGTAGACATGTCATCAAGTCAGAATCGTATTCTGAAGTGAGGCTTACTTAAGGAAGGATACCATTTATCATCAAACCACATATATCAAGTCAACATGCGGTCTAACGACCAAGGTGTAACAGAATCTCTTAGAAATGAATCTCAAGATATTTTGTAAGTCAAACCTTGGTCCCTATTATTTCAATTTGAGAAACATAATATGGTTAAAAAAATCTAAAATGAATTAGTAAGTGAAATACCTTCAAATTTCTAACTTGATGAGCGCAACCAGCAGGTATAAAAACATCATCTCCTAGCTTTTGGACAAAAGTTCAGGATTCATTTCCTGATGAGAGCCATAAGGGTGAGCACTATCAGAATGTATACATCAGTAAATCTTTATACGCTTCTTGCAAAGGATACTAACTAAACTCTTTTTTGAGCATTCACTTATGCTCCACGGTCAAGTAAAATGTTGGGTCATGAATTGGATAGACCACCTAGAGACAGAAAAGTACGATCAAACAATTCAGAAAACTACTTTTCAGGATTGTGATGCTACAGATTAATGATCTTTACGATTTCAATTTAAATTACAGTCTTTTGGAATCTATTGACTAACAAATGGTTATCTGAATGATCGTACGTTGATGCATCTACGCTCAACTTTACAAGGCATGTAGCTAAAACTAAAATTACAAAGATTTTGACTTAACATACAAAACATGAAAGAACTCAATCACGTATGGAGATAGCATTCTTATGTTTCATGCACCTGTAAACGAGGATTAAGCTCCAAAAAATAGTAGTCCCCCGTTTCTATATTATACAAATACTCTACAGTGGCAGCTCCAACGAAATTAACCGATTTTGCTAATCTTCTTGCAGCTTGCTCAAGCTTCTTTATTGTTTCTTGCGGAGCTACTGTTATCGGTCCTTCCTCGATTATCTTGACATAGCCAAAAAACTTTATTTGAGAACAAAAGCAACATAAAAATAAAAGAATTAAGTAATAATGAGGGAAATAATTTTACCTTTTGATGTCGCCTTTGAACACTGCAATCACGACTATGTAAAGGTACACATTGATGTATAGTACTAGTTTTTATCGCAATATACTAGTCTATTTAATACGTAAGTTTTATATAGAAAAAGTCGATGAGAGATTGACATTTTTCTAGGCATGTCTACTGGTTGGCTGTGATGCCCGACCAATGAGCAAATAAACGTCAGATAGACATCTTAATAAAGAAGTTATGATGGTTAATCAAGGTCAGTGTAATAACACAAGAAATAATAGCTCGTTTCCCCTATTAAATTTCTAAAATTTACTCATTGGCTCATGCAGATGCACTTGGAGTTCAAGGAAAAATGTCAAGAAAAATTGGGATTTGGAGTTAACAATTCTCTCATCTTTCATGTTAAGGTGTTTGGAAGTGCATTTCTATCTAATTATCACAACTTAGATAAAAAGCAGGTGTGGGCTGAGCCTCTGGCACATAAGAAAGTTGTTGTAGTTCTATGGAACAGAGACGGGTCAAACAAGCCAAATTACTGCTTACTGGTCCGATATACGACTAAATTTTGTGACTTACGGGCTGTAAAACTTCCAAAATAGTTTTTCATTAAAGATTTTTACATCCTAGCATGCAGTAACAAAATGCTATTTTGTACAACATTCAACTCATAAATCATTTAAGGGACAGATCTCCGCAACTATACCATCTCATGCTTGTAAATGTGAAGTGTTTGTTTTAACTCCGCAATAAGGAGTTTAGAGTACATAACGGCGGTTGATACTTTCCTAAACTAAAATTGTGGTCACGAACATAACTAAAAACGAAAATTGATGTGAGAGAGTTTGAAACGTTCAACTGTTTATACCCAAGTGTTTCATGACTTGTTATACCTATTAATATTTTTAATGAGTTGTAAGATGTGATGTCTGATTTTCTAAAGTGACTTGATTTCTACACCATCATGTTTGTTGTGTCTTATATCATAGACTTCTAATCACTGCAACAAAATGTTGGTTTTGGGTTGAGGAAAAATTAGGGTCGACAATGTCGACCCTAAATGAGGCAGGGGACCACATTTATTCAACCAAAACTGGTTAGCCAACAAAACTTTTTTGGGTCGAAAATTAGGGTCGACAATGTCGACCCTAACATTATTCCATGACTTTGTACCTTTTCTAATGTATAAAATGCATTTAAAATTATATATAAATATATAAAACAATTTATAAAAGATTTTAGGGTCGAAAATGTCGACCCGAAATTTCATTTAAAAAAAATTATACAAAAATTTAAAATAC
>BQNB010086227.1:0-28252 GCA_026074375.1 Tanacetum coccineum | reverse complement strand
TCTATTAATAATTAATTTAGTAACCAAATAACACAATATGATAGTTAAATAATTGCAGCTTACCACTGCATTTTCCTGGTTGAATAACTTGAGACTCATGATGTGCCAATTGATACTCACCTACAGGAACTCCAGAGGCTTCATTGTCGATATTTGAAGCCGGATGATACATTCCAAGAATACCTTTTCAAGAAAAGTCGAGATTTTAAATCACAAATGTTTAAAGTAATTTACCTGTAGCTGTGTGAAGGTGTAAAGCAAACTCAAATGCTCTTGGCAAAGAGCTTTAACTTGGCCTTGAAATTTGAAAACTCTAAAAGCATAATCTGCTCAAAACCCTTGACCAGAGTCTCACTCGTGCCTTCTTCAATTAACAGCTGCCTTTTCTTTTCAGTTGACAATGATATGTCCATTGGGACAACGGATAACTTATCATTCAATCTTCTTAAAGAAAGCAATAATCACGAACCTGCAAAAAATAATTACATTCAGGTATTGTACATTTGACCAATTTTTATGATAGCTAACATATTTCACCTAGAGAAAGTCGGGACTTAAGTCCAATGAGTGAAAAGCCCTACAAATTGTATTTTTCATCATTTATTTAAGATCAGACCTTTCAGTTTGGGTGACTTACAACATGGTTTGACCCATTTCCACGTGCGAGCAGGACGACTTCCCAAGCAGCATCGATGACCAACATGAACAATCAATAATTTCTCGTATATCAACTTCATTTAATAATTGCCTGTGACCACGCTGTTATTGGAATCTCGGGAAGTAGGGACATTTCCTTATTTTTTTATTAGTACCTACAAGTCTGCAAATACAGATGCAATAGAAAGATAGGTCAATCTAAGCAAACTTTTATATCTAATACCAACTAAAGTTTTTATTACCATTAATAACTATATCGAGAACGGTGGTGTGGAGTCGAATATATCTTTTATATCTAATACCTACTGAAGTTTCAAGAGACTCACCGCAACGCGTTTATTGGTATGTTATCAGAAACATTGGTGTGGATTCAAATATCTGATAAAAACACATCATTTGGTCACAATTAACTATGAAGTACTATTTTTGCTCTATCAAAATTGAATATTACACTACTTACCAGTCGAATCTGCCACTCTCGGTTGCTAAAATCTCTGAACCATGTTTCATCCAGTTCCTGCAATAACATAGCGGAGTAATTTATTACTATAAGAAAGTATTACTAATAATACTGATATGATTATGAGCTTACAATGCTGTAAATGGGAGGAAAAATTCTTTTTTTGGGGACTTATGCGTTGGCAAACAGAGAATCGTGGAGCCAAATCTTATGATCTAAAACACCATATGTCGCAAATCACAATGACAAACTATTCGCACAAACCCAAAGATAACATCAACATATATGTAATTTTAAAAAATATGTACTATATATATGTACCTCAAATCAGGCATGTTGTAGCTACGACCAAGAGACACTTGTATCCATCATGTTCATCATTTCATCTTACAAATTCTACACATAAGCAGATTATGTTGTCCACAATTAGAACCTAATCAAGACATGTCATCCTTATAATTAACAAAGAAAGAAACAACACTTACTTCCTAACACGACTATTAATACGAATATCATACTTATCACAAAATGACTGCATCTGCTCCGGTAAATCATAAACTTGTGCCTCATATCCGTCATAGCAATCAAAGTCATCTTCATCCATATTATAATCCAATTATATTTGCTTATTGAAAAGTTTTTCAAGCACATACATCTCAAATGGCTGGGGGCGTATATATTTAATAAAAACTATTTCATAAATCAGTTTAAAAACAAAAACTATATATATGTACCTCAAATTCAGTTTAAACAAATCAAAAAACAAATTATTAAAAACGTAAACAGAATCATATCCATCCAAGATTGATTTATTTTCGTTATATATAAAAAAATCAAGGGGTAACCTAATTCGATTTACACGGAACAAATTAAAATCAATAGAAAATAAAAAGATACCTCCGATTATGATTTTGAAGCATCTGAAATTTTCAGGCGAATGGTATATAGCCAGATCTGTATGTGTGAGATTTTGATTATTTTAGGGTTTTTGTTGATGGGAGGTATTCGTGATTTTGATATGTGTGTGTGGGGTTTTTGTGAATAATTAATGACATGGCATAATTAATGACATGACTAAAATTGTGATGACATGGCAAGAATTAATGATGACATGGAATAGGGAGGTGATTAGTAGGATTAGTGATGTGGCATACATCCTCTTATATATAATGTAGAGATATGTTTACATAAATTTGGTTTTCGGGTCAGTTTTCGGTTCAGATTGTCAAAACAATATTCAAATCGAAAATCGAATTTTTAGTTTGGTTCAGTTATAAGTTCGGTTCGCTTTTTTTAATTCGATTCGGTTTTGATTTTCGGTTTATTCGATTATTACCCAAACAATGAACACCCCTAACAACTCGTTAGAAATAATAAGTCAATGAGGCTTTGCGGCTTCTTAGGGGTGTCAACTGGTAGATTTTGATAAGATCATTACTAATCATGATCTGAACCACGATCTAACTAAAATAAGTCAATGAGGCATAACTATGGTCGAGCATAATAGATCACGAATCGGATTGAATCGAGAAATTGGACCGAATATATTTCGGTCCGGTCCTCGGTACATCATTTTCCTCATATTCGGTCTTCGGTCTGATTCACACTTACACAAAACCGGAAATTATGTTTTGTTAAACCGGACTGTACCATAGACCGAACCCGACCGGACCGACCCAGACATGGACCGACCATTTCGATCTGGTCTTCGGTCCTGTGTTTTAGACAAAAATTAGTTTTTGGTTCGGTCTGGTCTGGTCTTGGTCAATTCGATTCGATTTTTGGACCGTGATCAGCCCTAGCCTTAGCTATTGGGCGTAAGGGTGTCATGTGGGCAGACTTTGATCGAATCATTACTCATCCAACTTCATGGGTCATGGTTTGTATCCAACTAACTAAAACTGATTGGTTATGATGTAAATCGACACAAGTTAAGTTGAAGTTTTGATTCTACATATTTGATTGTGAACCCCCTTTCGCCCCTCGACCACACCCAACTTATATGTAATTTTAATAGGTAAGGAAAGACGTGCGCAAACCGGTTAACCAGTTTCAGTTCAGTTTCAGTCAACAGGAACCAGTTTCAGTCAACAAACCAGTTGAAATCGGTTTGGACCAAAACCGGTTCGGGTTGGAACCGGTTCATTACCGGTTAAAGTTCGAACCGGTCCGACCGGTTTGGAACCTATTCATGACCGGTTAACCTGTAAAACCGGTTTGGACCGGTTTATGTTTTTTTTTTCGTTTTTCGTGGTTTTATATGCAATAAACTAAATAAACATCAACTTTTATTTAATAGAAAACCTAATACATCGTAAATGAAACACATCGGAAAGGAAATACAACATAAGACATCGGAATTGAAATTGAAAATACAACATAATAATCAACAATTAGTAATCATCGCCATAGTTCGTCGTCATATCATAATCAACCTCTTCTCCCCCCGAACCCGAATCGGACATAGTGCCTTCGCCGCTAGCAACATATAGTGCAATTTATTCATCGGATAGTGGAATGGCTTCATTTTGTTGCACCTCGGCATCCAAGATCTCTTCTTCAAAGTCTATGGGGTTTTCAAGACCGGATTTGTCTTGTTTACGCTCTTGAGCGTCCAAGTGATCCTTTAAACACATACACATCTCTAAAGATGTCGGAGTGAGTCTTGTTCTTCGGATTGACAACACCCTCCCACTTGTTGAAAATGCGGATTCAGAAGCTACCGAAGTAGCTTGTACACTTATTATATCCATGGCCATGCGGGATCGAACGGGAAATATTGATTCCTTTGCTTTCCAAAAACCCAAAAGATCAAAAGCTGCAAACTCACTGTTTTCAAGATGTGTGACAAAATCAGAATAGACATGTCGCTCATATTCTGAGGACAATAAAGGATCACTCCTTGCCTTTTTGTTTGTATGTTTTTTCAACCGGTTTAGCAACCGGCTCATTTGATTCCCGCCACTCGCCCTCGATGAAGAAGCCCCACTACTTGATTCAGTTGTTGTTGGGTTACCATATTTTGCATAATAAATATTATACAAACCTTCCAAAGAGTCGGTGAACCATTTTTTGCCTTAGTTGCATGACCATCGTCAAAAAACCTCCAAATCCGTACTTATCGACTCGATGAGTAACTCTACCCCGTGTACATTAAAACATGGGTTTAAAGCGGCCGCACAAGTAATTATCGGTGGCATTTTTTGAAAATACTTCTTAAGTTTTTGCTTCATTGGTTTAACCATACTTGTAAATATACCCCCATTAAGTTCATATTCGCTTAATTTGTTACTCATGAAGAAAATCTGTTGAGTACCAATGGAGATGTTGGGAAGTAAACCCCCGATAAAATTTTTGTTGCATTGTTAAACACTTCAAGTAATTGGGTTAAACTTTCAATAGAAACCCAATTCTCAGCCGGAAAATGATCACACCTACCCTTACTGGCCAAAAGATCATGAAAATACATCAAAGTATATCTTTTTTTTAAACCACATTGGAACATATGATAAGTGGAGTTCCATCTTGTCGGAACGTCCCAATTAGGTGATAAACAAGGTTTCCCCGCTTCTGCACATATTTTAATATAGCGTTGATGGTTTCTACCACCCGATTTAAATACATCTTTTAACATTGTTTTAAAAGACTCTTTGATTGCATTAATCGCGGGCACCGCTAAACCATCTTGCACAACCAAGTTAATGATGTGTGCAACACAACGACTATGATAAAACCTACCATCCATTGGTGGTTCGTATTTTAATTTTAGTTTACCAATTGCTGATGTGTTGTTGCGAGCATTATCTAATGTAATTGACATAATTTTATCTTCAAAGTTAAAATTTACAAACACCTTTTTTAAAAATTCTAGCTAAAGCATCACCTGTGTGGGGAACCGGAAAGTCTTCGAATGTAATGACCCACTTCATCATTTGCCAAGTACCGGGTTCAATCCAATGTGCGGTAACACATATGTAAGAACCGGGCAGCCCATGAGGAGCGGACCAAACATCCGTTGTTAGGTTGACATTAGTATTTAAGTTAAGAAAACCATCAATTATTGCTTGTTTAGCCGCTACCCATAATTTCATTGCATCAAGTTTGAGAGTAGTGTGACTTACATAATTGTATTTTGGTTGCAGATGGTTTTGAAACACCCTCGTTGTTTACTCGTCGTCAAAGTGGTTGAATGGTAACCCTCGTTGAATCACCAAACCCGTGAATTATTCACGAAGAACATCCAGATTGTACCAAAAAAGACTCCCATCTTGAGACATAGACGATTGCCCCACTTTCAGAACCGTCTTTAATGCCTCACAATGCGGATGCGAGATATGATGCTTCAACGTTGAGTTGGAATTTTGCGAAAAGAAATGAAAGCAATGTTTACATTAAGCTTTAGTCGTGTTGTCCGACATTTGGAAAAGGTTGTAGTCTTTCCAAATCTGGGGGTTTCGGCTAGTTGGTATGATTTTAACAACCGTTGGTGCACTTGAAGAACCAACACTAGTGGTAGTTGAACTAGATTGAGTTGCCATTACTTATTAAAAGAAATTCAGTTTTGCTTTGGAGAGTTTTTTTGCTTAGGATTGTAAGTTGTAAGTTGTGATTGAATCCCTAACACAACCCCTAAATTTATAATCAAATAAAAGGGTAAAATAAGAAACACTACACCCAAAAAGTCAAAAAAATGGTCCTTCACGGGTCCCCCCACGTTCTAAAAGCAATATTTGAATTTTGAAAGAAAAAAAACCGCCGAAAACGATTCGGAGCCGGTTAACTGAAACCGGTTCGGGGAACCGGTTCGATAAACCAGTCCACGAACCGGTTGAACCATGGAAACCCTAAACCGGTCCCAAACCGTCGGTTTGGCCAAGAACCGAACCGGTTCTGGTTAAAACCTAATTACTTGTTTACGTTTAATTTTACGTTGAACGTTTTTATATTTTGTGATTATCAAAACGTAAAGATGTAAAATATATTAATAATGTTTTTAGGCATTATATTTCTATCAACAAGAAAGTTAATAATTAAAGTGGACTCTCAAGTTGTGGTTCGTTTAACGGGGAGGAGACTACTCATCATAGCCCTCCATTCTGCATTCTAGAGTGTGCAAGAATGTCATGATCTTCTAAAAAATCCAGACTGAGAAGTGGAACTTAAGCATTGTTATCGGGAAGCTAATATAGCGACAGATTGGTTGGCAAATGATGGTACTGAGCAAGAAGAGCAGATGTGCATGTTTGATTCCCCTCCTCCCGGTCTTGGTTCAATTATCGTGTCGCATGGTCACGTCGTGTTTTTGCTTCTTAGTTTTTGGGGTTAGCCCCTAACTATAAGAGTGCGCATGGTACGGTTTGGTGCAGTTTTTGAATAAAACCGAACCACAACCACATTTGCGGTTTCTATAAAGGTAGAAACCAAAACCATGCGGTTTTTGCGGTTTTCGTTTTTTTGGTTTTGCGGTTTACAAATTTAAATTTTTGGGTTTTAATCGCACCACACCACATTTGGCCGTTTTGTAATTTTGGGCTTGAACCCAATACTAATTTTGGGCTTGAACTTAATAGTAATTTTGGTCTTAATGTAAACACACTATTATAATCATATCCATGTGATATAATACTGATAATACAAACATTTAACTGTAAAAACTTAAAATATATGAGATGATGATAGGTTGCATAGTTGATTAAAGGCTTAAAGACTAAAATCAAACGATTACAATTTTATAAGTCACATGTAGGGATACAAGTCAAAATTACATGCATTGTTACATAATCAATATAATCAAAAGTTTAAAAACATAACATTTCAAGCACTTGCTTGTTGCCTTATTGGTCCTTGCATTAGTTCAAATCTTCGTCCATTTAAGACTCACTATATGGTTTTTTTCTAGTTGACAATATCTCTACAAAAACATATCATACAACGTATCAGTAGCAAAGAAAATAATATTATATAGTTGAATATATAAACTCTTACCAAGTTCAATTTTAGCCAAATTCTCCACGAAGTCTTTGAGTTGTTGGTCATTAACTTTCATATCTTCCACATTAGTTGGTGTGGGCCGTAACCAATCTTGAGAGCAAATTAAACCTTCAGCGGTTTTTGGGGTAAGAGAACTTCTAAACTTATCAATAACCCTACCATCGGTACTAAATGCCGACTTCGAGGCAACCATAGAGATTGGCATTGCTAACGCATGCCTAGCTACTTAAGATAGTACATGAAATTTCTCTGAATTTTGTTTCCACCAACCTAAGACATCTTAATCTAATACACCATCTTTCATTCTTTCTCTCTCTACTCTCTCTCTCTCTCTATGGCTTCTTACTTGTTTTGGCCTCCCCGACCTCCATATTTTGATTTAGTTATTAAAACTTATGGATAACAATTGGTATCAGAGCTAACCAGAGGTGTTTGTATTAGTGTTTGTGTGGATTGTGGCTTATTTTCCTTATTCTTGCTTCTTAAACTCACGGCTTAAACTACACGTCATAAGATCACATACAACTTGTTTTTGAATGACAAAATGATATAAAGTTTGTGTTTATATGATAATAGAACGTGTTTAGAACAAGTATTCAGCAAAAAGTTTGAAGCTTTACGGATAAAAATCGCTTTTTATGATTTTTGGTTGTTTTTGTTTGCAAAAAGGACTAGGTGAGTTAAGTTGTTCTTCAGGTGAGTTAAGGTACCGTCTACTTAACTGCCAGGTGAGTTTGCACTCAGGTGAGTTTGGACTAAAGTGAGTTTGCACTCCAGGCGAGTTTGGACGTACTTAGTCTAGGCGAGTTTGGACTTCTTTTTGCAAAGAGAGTTTGGACTATTTTGCAAGGAAAGTTTGGAATATTTTGCAAGGAGAGTTCACCTTACATATTTTAAGAGAGTTAACATCAGTTCTTCAGGTGAGTTAACATCAGTTCTTCAAGAAAGTTAACTTTACCATTCTTACCCTTTAACAACAAACATCATTACACCATTAGTCCACATTTACAAAGAACTCCAACAACTGTTAACGTGACAACACATATCCTTTAACGACTACAAGTTTTCACCGTTAGTCCTCCATTAACAACAAATCACAACAACGATTACAACAACAATAAAACAAACACAATACATCACACTTAAAACGATCCATCATAAGATTCACTTAAACGACAAACAACTAGTATTTGGGTACTTGGTTGATTTGTTATCACTTATTTGAGATTGAAGTGGGATTTCACGAAGGCGTTCTTATTTCATCATTGAGCCTTCCTTCTACTTTCTAATTCTCTTTTTCAAACCCTTCTATCGATTGATGACTTGCTTGAACGTTAAAGATTCAGATCAAGACATGAACTATCTAGTTATACCTGATGTAAGGAGTTACATTGTAGTACTCACAGTGTATAGCTATCACTTAAAAGAGTTACGTTGAAGTGCTCAGTGTCACACGCAGATGCAGATGTGGATAGTGTTCTTCAATCACTACAGTGCAAGCTTAAGTCACAAATTTAGGGGATTGTACTTCAGTTTCAAGTTTGAAATATCGGATAGATAGTTTAGGCGTATTTTTATTGGTTTTAACCCTAAACCGAACCGAACCGAAAACCATAATTGTACAAAACCGAATTGAAAATGGTCGGTTCGGCTCGACTCTGTTTGTCGGTTCGATTCGACTCTGTTTGTCGGTTCGATTTAGTTTTCAATTGGTTTTGCTCAGCCCTAGTCACTACAGATAGCCGACAGAATACGAGGTTGGTAAAATTAGTCAGAGAGACTAAAGTAGAGATGTGATATTCTCACGGTAACAATGATACTTCAAAGTCTAAGCAAAAGTTTTCAAAGTTTCTCAACGTTGTTCAAAACTTTTCAAGATTTTTGCTTAAGACATGATTATCTCGAGTATATGAATGTACACGACAATGATGATTCTGTGATATCGTAACGGTCATGTAAATGAAAGAAAAAAAGAAAATATATGATAATGGTTATCTAGTTATCTTCTACTCCTATCTCATTTGATATGCTATGTTGATGCCGAGACTCGACCCGAGGCTGTGATTGACTCATCATCATCTAATATACGAAATAAAAAAGAATAATATTTTATTATTTTAATAATAATAGAAATAATTGAGATCGCCTTCTCCTCCTCGCGTTCTCAGATGGATCTGTTTTCAGTTTAAATATCTAACTAACCCTAAACTTATAATAAACCCCAGTGTGATTGCTTCTTCGATTATGCCCAAAATGAAGCTCCTCCTCCTCCCTGTCCTGATGCTGCTGCTGTTAATAGTTCCTCCTTCTTTTTCTCTCTTTGAAGATCAAGTTGGATTCATGGACTGGTACTAATTTAATTCAATTTTACTACACTACTCCACTTGTTATTATTAATTAATCACTTCATACCTATTAGGTAATAATTGTAGCTTCATCAATTAATCAGTTCCTATTATTATATTATTGATTAGGCATCAACGTTACATAGGCAAAGTTAAAGACGCCGTCTTCCACA
This sequence comes from Tanacetum coccineum, assembly GCA_026074375.1. Lineage (NCBI taxonomy): Eukaryota > Viridiplantae > Streptophyta > Magnoliopsida > Asterales > Asteraceae > Tanacetum > Tanacetum coccineum. The sequence goes on along the minus strand of BQNB010086227.1, from coordinate 18,626 downwards.
CCCAAAAAGCTGCCCGTAAACGTGTCGTTGTCTCTACTCACGAGAATGTTATCGCCTCCCTTGATCTCCGCCGTGGCGACATTTGTAATCTCCATAAGCCCACTATATTAGCTTATTATTTTGGTTTAGGAGTGTAGGTAAATAATGTTCATCGTTTGTTTGTTTTCTATATCTATGCAGTTTGGAGACATGTTTTAGGACCCAATGATGTTGTCGACAACATTGATATTGCCCTCGGCAAATGTAAGCTCCTTATCTTCTACATTCTCTTTAACAAATGATGTATTTAAATTCAAATGATGATTTTTTTTATTTGTCTTTCAGATGTTATTACGCTGTCATCCGAGGGTACCATATTAAGAGCATGGAACCTTCCTGACGGCCAGATGGTCTGGGAGTCTCTCCTTTCTGGTTCAAAGTCATCCAAGTCGTTATTAGTGGTTCCGGTCAGTGACTTTCTTACTAGTGGTATTTCTTATTTTATTTGTTGTACCGAGTTTTTTTAATAAATGTATATACAACTCTCTGCAGGCCAACTTGAAGGTTGATCTGGATAGTCCGATTTTCGTTTATAGTGGTTCATGTCTACATGCTATTTCCAGCTTAGATGGAGAGCTTCTTTGGAAGACGGATTTTGCAACTCACGGGTTTGTTCCTATTCAATGATGTTATTATCAATTGCTGTAGTAGCTGGATCGTGATATGTTATCTATGATTTTTATGTGCAGCATTGATGTCCATCAGTTGATCCTTCCTAGCGCGAGTGCTGCGGTTCATGCTGTCGGAGTTACCGATTTATCTCACTTTGATACATACGAAATCGGTGTTATGAGTGGAGAGATACTCAAACATACAACTGCATCATTTCCTGGAGGCGTTTATGGGGAAATCTTACCAGTTTCAAATGACAGATTTGTTGCATTGGATGCATCACGCTCGGTTTTGGTATTAATAACCATACAAAATGGAAAAACTCATCTTCAACAGACACATGTTTCAGATCTTATTCATGGATCTTCTCGGGACGCGGTTATATTACCTTCAAAGCTTTCAGGAATATTCTCTGTAAGCACAGATACGGGCATCGCTTTTATTAAGGTAACTGATGAAGGGAAATTACATGTAATGGAAAAAGTTGATAAGAAGGTGGTCGTTAGTGATGCATTGTCTCTTTCAGAAGGTGAACAAGCTTTTGCGCTTGTTCAACATGGAGATAGTAAGATTCACTTATCTGTAAGGCTTGTTCATGACATGAGCAGCAATCACCTTAAAGAAACTGTCGAGATGGACCACAACAGGGGATTTGTGCATAAAATTTTCATCAATAGCTATGTTCGGACAGATAGATCTAATGGTTTTAGAGCATTGATTGTTATGGAAGATCATTCACTCCTATTGTTACAACAAGGCGAGATTGTCTGGAGTAGAGAGGATGGACTTGCTTCTGTAATAGACGTGACAACAGCGGAACTTCCTGTTGAAAAGATTGGTGTATCAGTAGCAAAAGTTGAGCATAGCCTTTTCGAGTGGCTTAAGGTATGAACTTGTTACTTTCTATAGCGATACATATCACTATTTTTGTGCCACTTACATGTCTATAGACATTTACATGTTATGGTTTTGAAAGCATGTCATTGACAACTGTGTTTTTTTGTTGTTGTTGTTGAAGGGTCATGTGCTGAAGCTTAAAGGTACCTTAATGCTTGCAACACCGGATGAATTAGTAGAGATACAAAATATTAGGTTACGGAGCTCCGAGAAAAGCAAAATGACCAGGGACCATAATGGGTTCCGCAGACTACTGGTCGTGCTTACAAAAGCTGGGAAACTTTTTGCATTACATACTGGAGATGGTCGTGTTGTCTGGTCTAGCCTACTGCAATCTCTTCGCAGCTCTGAACAATGTTCTCAGCCCACTGGTCTTAAGTTACACCAATGGCAAATCCCGCACCATCATGCACTGGATAATAGCCCATCTGTTCTTGTCGTTGGTAGATGTGGACTCTCTCTGTCTTCTCCTACCGCAATGTCGATCGTTGATGCACACACAGGAAAAGAGGTTCAAAATACGGTTCCTACCCATTCCACTGTGCAAGTGATTTACTTACCATTCAGTGATTCGAACGAGCAGCAGCTTCACTTGCTGATAGATGCTGATAACCGTGCTCATTTGTACCCTAAAACTCCTGAAGCTGCTGAGATCTTCCAACATGAGTCTGGAAACGTGTATTGGTACTCGGTTGAAGCGGAAGCTGGTATCTTGAGGGGTTATGGGGTTAAAACCAAATGTGATCTTGACGATTACTGCTTTGAGGCAAGGAATTTGTGGTCTGTTGTGTTCCCATCAGAATCGGAGAAAATAATTTCAACAGTGACGAGAAAAGCAAATGAGGTTGGTCTGTTTTTCTTTTTTATATATGTTTGAGGTGGCAAAATGCATGGGTCGAGCAAGTTGTGTAACGGGTTAAAATGGGTCAATTTTATGGTACCTGAGACGCCTTCTGTTTAAAGTTCTTATATTAGCGTGTCCGATTTGATCACGGGAAAAAGAAAAATACTCTGCATTTTGAATAAATTGATATAGTGGGTATGCATAAAAAGTACCTCCCTTTTCAGGAGGTTGGCGTGGCCACTTCAAGGTTGTTTGAGTATGTATGGCGGTGGGTTCAAACCCCGTGGATTAGTCAGGAAATGTGTCGGAAACCATGGTTACCAAAAAAAAAAAACACTTTGGCCAACGTTACCTTTTCTGGTTTTGTCCATTGCACAGTCATGATCAATGATATGAAATTGCCAGCTCCAAAAAGTTGAAATGTTAAATTAAATATTTATTCGTTCAGGTTGTTCACACTCAAGCAAAGGTGATTGCTGACGAGGATGTCTTGTACAAGTACGTATCAAAAAATATGCTGTTTGTTGCTACTGTTTCACCCAAAGCAAGTGGTCCGATTGGTTCGGCAACTCCAGATGAAGCAGTGTTGGCGGTCCATCTTGTAGATACAGTAACTGGTCGCATATTGCATCGCATGACTCATTTAGGATCACAGGGTCCTGTTCATGCAGTGAGTATCAATATTCTCTTTGCATTTAAATAAAAAGTAACTTGTATTTATAAATGAACCATCTTCTCTTCTTTTCTGCAGGTCCTTAGCGAGAACTGGGTTGTCTACCATTACTTCAACCTACGAGCTCACAGATATGAGATGTCTGTTATTGAGATTTATGATCAGTCTCGTGCGGTACTGCTCTGTATACTGTAAAGTGTTTAGCCTTGTATTTTTTAATATATGTATTTTTCTAATTATGATTACTATCCACAGGAAAATAAAGATGTTTTGAAGCTGATTGTCGGAAAACATAATCTCACTACCCCCGTCTCATCTTATTCTCGGCCTGAGGTTATGACAAAATCACAATCTTACTTTTTCACACATTCTGTGAAAGCAATATCAGTAACTTCAACCACAAAGGGTATAACTTCCAAGCATCTTCTTATTGGCACAGTTGGCGATCAGGTTAGTATGGAATATGTTGATAAATAAAATGATTCTTTTTATATAAATGAAGTTACTCTTTAGGGCCTTAATCATCTCTGGTGTAAATTTGTAGGTATTGGCTCTTGATAAGCGTTTTGTTGATCCACGAAGATCACTTAACCCCACACAAGCTGAGAAAGAGGAGGGTCTTTTGCCTCTGACCGATGCTTTACCAATTATTCCTCAGGTGAGTGTTTTGTCTAGATACATACTAGGGAATTTACACCTGTGGTCCCTAAAGTTGCGGATGTCCTTCAGTCTGACAAATTATGCAAATCCTTTCTCTCGTATCCATTTCGTAGTCAGTGGTCCAAACCACTAACGCCCGTTAACATCATATTCAGATATTTAAATGAGGCTTTAGTTCAGGTTTTGAGTTGAGCTTGAGGAAATACTATCCCTAAATAACCGAATGTAAAACTTGATACCATCACAACTTAGATTGCCCCTATATTTATTGGATTGGACAGGTTAGTGTGATTCCGTGTGTATTACATACTAGGAAATGAAACCAACCTCTCCTATATAAACCACTCCAGGTTAAATTTGGTTACTTGTTAATGATCAAAAGTGAATCACATGCTCCCAAATGAACTATACTTCTGTAGTAGGTCACCTGTTATGCAATCGTAATCGAAGTTAAACCCATTTTGTACATGTGTTGAAACTGGCATCTTTAGTGGTGTTTGTTTTAAACATGCATGTACGCATTCTACAACTCATTGTATAGTTATGTCACTAAAATGTATTTATCTGTGCAGTCATACGTTACACATGCGTTTAAAGTAGAAGGTCTTAGAGGCATAGAAACGGTACCTGCAAAGCTGGAGTCAACAACTCTTATGTTTGCATACGGAGTGGATCTCTTCTTTACTAGGCTTGCACCTTCAAAAACATACGACTCACTTACTGAGGATTTCAACTATGCACTGCTTCTTCTTACCATTGTTGCCCTTGTTGTGGCTATCTTTGTAACATGGGTTTTGTCTGAGAGGAAAGATCTGCAGGACAAATGGAGATAAGTGGCAGAATTGCTACCCAAATCTTTTTTAAGCTCTGCTTCCGTTAACATGTTTTAGATATTCGATCAGTCCTTTTTATAGCCTGCGACTAGATTTTCTGTTTTGTTTGTTTCTTAAGTTTAGTACTGGAGCTATGCGATACACAATTTTTGACTCTGCAATCTGTCGTAGTCACGAAAGAGCTATAGCAAACACATGTTTTCATTGTGAGACTTGTATTTATTTCTTACTGATGCTCTCTTGGAGTAAGAATTTAGATTCTTCCCTTTATGGTTTGAAACCCACCTGCAATCTGGAATGTAAAAGATTCATCTTTCAAGACTCGGAACAGCTCACTGCTCTTACAATGGCCAAGAATAAGTCATAGTTTGCGTGTGTGGGTCTTTTTAGATGGTGTTTGACGGAAGTGTGGTGGTGTAGAGGTTGTCTGGCGTTGGTCGCTATGTGTGTGTGGTTGGGTTAAGTGTCTGAGGGGTAAATTACTTGCCTTTTACTTTAAAGTATATGGCTTTCATCTTATCTTCTGTTAGTAACCAAACAATTTCACTATCAATTATCATACCTTAAGCACCTAATTAACATGGGAGGTGATTTGTACACATTTTTTTTTGCCATACACCATAAAATATGCATCAGGGTGTTGTACTGTGTATATCATGTGCATCACTGGTTGTACTTTTGTGGTGTATGACAAAAAAAAGTGTATACAAATCACCTCCCAATTAATATATTATATTCGAGATTATCTCTACTACTCCCTCGTTTAAAAATAGTCTCGTTTTTGACAAAAAAACAACATAATTATTACTGGTTTATCTTTTTTACATTTTGCAGAATAATAGTTTTATCACTATATAATTAATTAAATTCTTTTTAATAATAACTTTAAGTAAATGTAATATAGTAAACTTGATTAAACATCTTGTATATTAGTGAAAATTTAAATTAGGACATTTCAAAAAAAGAAACACAGACAAATAATCTAGGACGGAGGGAAGGGGTGTTTGTTTTGGCTTATATAACCGGCTTATAGCTTATTTGGTTTTGGGCCTATTTTTCATAAGCTTATTTTTATTTTTGCCTTTTTTGAAATCTTTCGACCTATATAAGCTGGTGAGTATTGATATTTATTCCTATAAAGAAGACTTAAAGTTAGACCTAATTGATTGATTTCATGATAAGTGTATTACATTTATTTTGTCTCATACTTTTTTATCGATATTTTTTAAAATACACAAATCAAATCTTTATGTATATATTTAAATAAATTCATCATTTTTTAAAATGATTAGAGTACTGGGAGTGGTGGTGCCAAACTTTTGGTGCAAAACTTAAAAAGTGGTGTCACGTCAACAAAAGGGAGTTTGGCACCAAAAATGCTATGGCACCAGAATTCAGTGGCATTGGTTTGGCACCAGAATTCTGGTGCCATAACATTTTTTTATTATTTTTTTTAATTTTTTTAAGTAAAAAATTTAAATAAACTTAAATTAAATTTTATTTAATTAAAACTTAAACATTACATAAAACTTAAACATTACATAAAATTAAATATTGAATAAAATTAAACATTACATAAAAAAAACACAAACTACTCATCATCATTATTTCATAGATGCTTCATAAGGTCTTGTCGAAGATTGATGTGTGTTTTCCTATCGCGAAGTTCTTTTGTCTTCTTAACATGTAAGTCATATATTTCGACCCAGTCTCTAACAATGTTCGATGCTGGATTCACGAACACATCTCTCAAGTTAACTTCAAATCTCTCGTCTTCCAATATCATGTTATGTAAAATTATACAACAATACATGATTCTTTTGAGGATGTTGATTTGCATTGCACGCACGGGTTGTCGTATAATACCCCCAACGACCTTGTAGGACTCCGAATGTCTGTTCAATATCTTTTCTTGCAGCTTATTGAACTCTCTTAAACTTCAATGTTTTTTCATCCCTTGCAACAGAAAACGTTTTGACTAACGTAGATCATGCTGGATAAATACCGTCGGCTAAATAGTAACATTTCCTATATGTATGCACGTTTAGAACAAACGGACACTCTGGAGCTATGTCAGCAATTTCATCATCAAATAATGGGGAACCATATAACACATTTAAATCATTATTCGTCCCAGAAACCCCAAAATATGCATGTCAAATCCACAATTTATTGATCAAGCAACAACTCTATAACATAAGAGTTTGTGGTAATATATTAGTATTCCTTTTTGAACTGCCCACGTAACGACATTGGGCATTTTTTCCAATCATCAATCATACAATCGATACTCTCAGGCATTCCCGGTGAGTCATGTTTTTTCTTCGTGCAATTTCATATGTTTTTGAATATCATTTGCAGTTAGGGTATTCTTAAAAACTATCATAATATAAAACTTGATGCACATAGTAAAGTGATCTAACGCATTTCTCGAGAATGTACGTTCAACAATTATTAATCCGGCCATCAAAGCATCAGGTTAAGTGCCAGTACCCATATGGCGTATGCGGATGAGCACTTTAAAAAGGACCAATCTTTTACGAACGGTCTCGCATCGAGCTGATCATAAAATAACTAAATACCTTCAGGCAGGGTTGCACATCATAATTAACGATATTCGTTGAATCTTTTATTAACAAGGGGGATCCTGGGGAGCGCAGGCAATGTCAAGACAGCTCATACGATACCTGCGCCTAAACTTTTCTTCGGGACATTTAGGTTCATACTCGTCGTCGCTAAAATAGTCGTCGATTAGCCTTTGTTCCGCCTCTTCTCGTTCACGATATATGTATGTCCTCCTCCTCTTTGGACCATCACTCGAACCCCCCGGCTTCTTGCTCACACAAACCCACATAATGTCTATACATCGTGCACTCATACTCCCAAGCAATATATGCGATCATAGTCGGGTGAAAAGATCGCATCTATAATGATCGTATGAGTCGGTTGGGTCGAAATCGTTAGAGATTATTTTGATCCATATTTTGAAAGAAAAAAGAAGAATATATTGATGCTTAGAAAGATTATTGAAGTTTGTGTTAACGTAAGACATAATAATAGGGTTATCTATAACATTTCAAAAAGGGAGTACAATTACAGGGTTATTGAGGTAGGGTATTTTTTTGAAAAACCGCTCCCCCCAACGGTCCTCCAACGGATACTTTAAAAAAAAAAAAAAATTAAGTTTCGCGTGGGCTGTTAGTCATGACGCGAGAAGTCTTGGCGTCAGGCTAGGAGTGATGCGCCATGACCTTTTTTCACGCCAAGACTTAGCGCCAGGCTAACAGCCGACCACTCCCCAGCTCTTATCATAAAAAGGGATGATAAGTTCATTTTAAGTAGTAAGTAAATCGGAGACGTAAGTAGAAATAAAAGGATGATAAATATGCCGCGTGGCGTATCTATCTGAATTGCCAACTTCCTCGTATGTACATTCAAACATACGTCATAATCATGTTTTCATTCAATCCTTGTCACTTTATATTCGTACGTTGTTCCAATAATACAACAAGAAAACAAAAATGATAACAACAATCCGATCATCAAAGCCATTATTATTATTCTCTTCATTTTCTTCTTCTTTTCAAGGATCATCATCATCATCTCGAAACTATATTTCTTTTCCATCCATCAACAACAATAATAAATATAATCATTACAACAACCACCACCACAAAAGAATGCTTACTAGTGCTGTTTCACATGCATCATCCCTCCGCCATCAACTGGTACAGGTTTTTATTCCGGCTCTATAGGTTTACAATTTTTTTAACGATATTACTTACAAATTCATCTAACTTACTCACTTTTTTTTATTTGTGTGTAGTTATTCTTATATATATTATATATGTGTTTTTCTAACTTGTGCCAGGAAGGGTCTCACAGGTGTCACCTTCTTAATGGCCGGCGGTCTCCATAGCCTCACAACCCCTTCTTAACATGTGCCCCTGGGCGCAAGTTAGAAAAATCTAAACTTTTAAATTCGTCTTTTGTGTGTATTTTATCCATATATTTTGTAACCACTTTATTGACAACGGAGCTTAAAATGGTCATTTAAATGACGAAATTTAAAAGTTTAGGTATATACTAGGAATAAAAGACACTAGAAAAAGTGACAAGTTAGATGAATTTCTAGGTGATTATCCCATAATATAATGACTAACTTCAGGAAAATCTGATTTTTGACGAAGGTATTTATTCAGGTTTATAAGTGATCACCTTCACGATTTTTTCTAACAATAATACAATGACTAACTTGGGGAAAATCTGGATGTTTGACAAAATCCACCGAACCCCCAGAAACCCCTTGGGTCCGCCCCTGTATTTATTTATATACATTTCACTACTAGTTTTGTTTTTCCCACACCCCTTCTCCAAATCTAGGTGGCATCTTTTTGGCTTAAGCCAAATGCACTACTGCACCGCCAACCCCCCTTCGCCATTTCACTCGCTAATTTAATGACGTACGCCAAATGAGGGCATCTTTTGTTTTGTTTTTTCTAATTGGGTTTTCATGTTTTAATTGGGTACTGTGAGTCTCAAGAGTGGGGTTTTGGCTTAAGTTACCGGGGAGGGTTTTTTTTGGTGTACGAGTGAGAGGTAAGTGAAAATGGGAAAAGCTGAGGCGGTGCTGAGGCTTGTGTTACAGCACGTGGTGCTCTAATGCTACTATGAGGATTTGCTTCTTTACTTTTCTACAGTATTATTTCTTCATTTTCAGTGTATTTAGTATTTACTCCATTTTTGTTTGTTTCAGGGACAGGTTGGTGATTCATTCTTGAGGAACGTCCTTTCGAGTATGGAACACTTTTATTTTAATCGAAACCCAACTGCTACGGCCATTTTGAACCTTATCACTAATCATAATCAAAGTATATGCTATGATCACCTTGCATTTCGGACTTTTGGGGTATGTATGCATATTCAAATCCCCCCTGCTCACTAAACAACTATGATATTATATTGTTACTCATAACATAACACCTACATACGTGTAGGTTAATGGTCATGGGATCGAGTCTATGTCCAAGTTGTTTCTTGATTTTGGTTACACTCAGATGGAAGAGTTGACATTCCCCAAAAAAAAGCTCAGAGCACTCTGGTTTTCTCCTCCTCCTACTCCTAAAGGTGGAGGAGAAGGCAGCGGAGTTCATGGACCATTGCCTAGAATCTTCATCTCTGAGCTTCTCGTACATCAAATGAGTCCGCAAGCCCAGGTTTGGCTTGGCTTGGCTTGATTTTGCTACCCACAGTCTCCTCTTTTTAATGAATTGGTATGCTATACAGGAAATCATACAAAAGTATGTGGGGCTATCTGGTGCTACTGCTGGACACGAACACAGTGCCCTTGCAAGTGCTCTTGGTTGTTTGACATGGCCAAAACCATCCCATTCCGAATTCCAACAATTAGCTAGGTTTGCTTTCTTTTTATATCATAACTCATTCATGGATCATACATACATAGTTTTATCAAACAGTTAGTTTGTTTTGATCCAGAGAAAGCGAGTACGCAGCATGGACCCTTGTTAATGGATACAACTTGAATCATGTCACCATATCCACCCATAGACTCAGACCTCCCTTGAACGACATCAACAACTTTAACCAATTCGTTCAGGACAATGGTTTCAAGCTGAACTCTGAAGGGGGTGTTCTAAAGGGTTAGTTTTGTTTTCTGATTCAAAATCAAAAACCGTTTGTAGAGTAGAATAATAACCTTTGGAATTAATTTTGGGAATTTTTTTTTTTTTTTTTTTTTTTTGTGATTGTGGCAGTGAGCCCAGATGGTCTACTGCTTCAAAGTTCAACAGTTGCAGATTCTATACCGTTCCAATTTTCTGATGGCTTCACAGAATCGGTCCCTTGTTCCTATATTGAGTTTGCCCAACGCCTTGTGTTGCCACAATACAAGCACTTGCCCCAACATGAGGTTACACTTACTTCCTTTCATTCTTTTGTGCTTGTTTTCTTCATGACCATAACATCTGAAATGTTTACATGTGTGTAGGTTGAGGAGGTTCATAGACGAGATGGATTTGAGGTGGGTAATGCTGACAAAATATTTGAGAGCACATCCAGAGATCAGTTAACTAGGAAAGACTGAATCAAATAGTGTATGTAATTGGAATAAACCCACAAGTCGATGAGATACGTGGAATTGTTTGTAAATTTAGAAGTTATTAAGCTTATTTGCTCTTCTCAAACTTATGTCTGTTTATATTCCTGGACTCGCATATGCGAGAATGCACCTGGTACCTTTGCGATATAATGAATACAAAGGGAAAGAAAATGGTTAAAAGAGGGAACCTGTCATGACATATTCATTCGGTTGAATCATTTTTTCATCTCCTGGTTCCCCTTCAACTATACAACATTTTTCATCATAATATTTCATCTGTTACGACCAACGGACTCAGCAGTCAGCAATCACTAGCTTGATTGGTATCATTAAAATCCAATGGAGGAAACGACCACCAGAAAATAACTCTGCCAAAGGCAATAGGCACAGCTTACGCAGTATGGTTTTCTAAACTCGTATAAGATGATTTCATGCAATGTGACAGTATAAGCTAAAAGAAATCTTTACTCAAAATTCAACTAGACATGTGTCTAATTTCAAATTGTTGTTGATTCGACTAAAAGGGTACACACACAAGAAACACATCTGATAAGCAATGTACAAGTGTTGTTCTTTAAATTTCGCAAACAAGTCCAATTCTCACGTATTTCATGCTGTTTCTTTAGTCACCAGGTACATATAATCTCAGATTCATACAAAAACAATACATTTCATTTCCATCAACTAAGCAAACTTGTCTTTGAAGGGCGCGCAAGGCCAGTATGAAGTATCTAATCGACTTCAAAAACCTTAACATGTCCGTTGCCATTGCCATCCCCATGCAGCCGTAAGTTGTATATATGATCCCTCAACACTTCACTTCAGATGATTCCTGTACTAATGCTGGAAGTGGCGTTTATCTTTAGAGATTGCTCCGGGACATAGGTTAAGCCTGTTGTCCAAGAAACAACCAAAAATCATCACTATCTTTTCATCAAAACTTGTTTCAAACAGGTTTATCTATACATAAACATATTTGGGCTTTGGCCCTATGTTAAACCTTCTTATCTATACATCTTAAAAGCATTTATAATGCAGGATTTCTTCTTGACCGAGCTTAACCCCTCTATTCTACCATAAAAGCCCTCAAAGTATCTACGGTATTATACAACACATTTATATCCCCACATAAATCAAATTTCAAAATTCATCCAAACCTCATTCTAAACCTACTTCATGTTACCCCTTTTTATTTAAGGAAATAATAATGTGACATATCACCTTCTCCCTCCTCTTTTACACCAACGTCCCTCTCCCCCTTCTATTCTACCAAATATAAGCAGTGAAATTTTTTATAAGACATACATGCAGATATCTGAAACTTATTTCAGTGCTTAACGTAAATCACCAAGAGTAATCTTCTTTAAAATATCAGCATTCAAATGCCTAGAAGAATCATGAAACCTCACAACATTGATATCAATATTTATGACAATAAAATTCATAAGGTGCCTATTGTAACAGTAGGTGCCTTTGACCAGGAATATCATAAGCTATGATCGGCAGGGTCTGTCACAGATAAAACACTTTGGCCGATTGACCCATACGAAGAAATAAGCATTGGCAAACTACTACAATTTCTTTCACTTAGATTGTCATATAAGCAGATGTTTCCTTTGGGCTAAGGTTTCAATTCAAACCAGTAAAAGTTGCATTTGCATAAAGAGGTGGCAGAGGTTAAGAGCATACAAACAGTGTAAGCATAGTTAAAAGACGATGAGCATAATCATAAGGTACCTTTCTCCTTAACGCTAATCTGTAAGGAATCTAGAGTAATAATTCCATCAGTAAGGGGGAGTAGCTCAAGCTTGATTGTGGCTGTAGATTGAGATGGAACACAACTGATGCAGAAAAAATGTACTTCCATAAATCATCTAGTAATCATAATGTTAAAATTTCCGTTCAAGAAAAAACAATCATAACGTTAAAATAACGAGGAAGAAGATGAGTGTTACCCTAGAGGAACTCTACTCTGCAACCACAGGTGCGTGCATCCCAGATCACTTCTTGGAAGTACATCGGTGATGGAAATTGTTTGCTCATTAAAGGAGCCGGTCTGAGGCACACTGTCATCACCGTGTCTCTGATTTTCTATTATGTTAGATGCTGAACTGAGTCTCTTAAATGCAATACCCTGTTTCCCAGCTGGTGACTCAGAGGAAACATCAATTGAGCTCATAGGTGATGCGGGCGTAGAATTTAAAGACACCACAGAAGGAAGAGAAGTAAATGAGGCCGGAGCAAGCACTGTTAGTGTTAAATCTTCAGATGTCAGATTTGAAGCCTCAAGTGTTAGAACCTGACAATTAACCAAACATTCATGAGCTTCCATTATTCATTTAACTTTATCATAATCAAGACTTGTGTTTTCGAGAGTGAAACCTGGACAGGTAATTGAGCAACCCTGTCATCTGAGCCTAGAGTTGGTCTTGACATTTGAGATGCAACAGAAATCAAAAGATCTCTTGATATACGTGGTCGCCAACTTGTTGGCTGCTTGAAAAACAACCTAGATTCTGCATACAAACTATGTGTTACATGGAATTTATCATAAAATCTTTCTTCTTTTTGTGTGTGTGCAATACATTCAGGAAGTAGCTTAATTACCCGTATAGTTGCATCGACATGATACTAGAACTGCATACTTGTCAGCAAGCCTAACATTCGAGGGGCTGTAAGCACTTGACACTGCATTTCCAGCATGTGACTGTGATGATCGACTTCTATCACTTTGACCCTTACTGTTTCTCCACAATGATGTTGCCGGTTTCAAAATGAAGGAGTGTTCTTCCCCTCTCCTGTCAAGGCATGTCAAAACAACAATTCAGAAAAAACAGCAACATAGAGCAGGTCTATCTTACAATATAAAAATCACAAATACTAAATCTCACCTGTTAGTTCATTACAAAATTAAATTAGGACTCACAAAATGATAATTACTCATATACATCCAAGCTCCAAACAAGATACCAAGAATTTTACTGGTGAGTTTCATTTCAGTATCATCATAGAGCTTTTCTCGAGCAATACAAATTTACCCACAATAATTTTTAAGGAATTCATCTCATTTAACTACTTCGATCTTTAGCAACCTAGAGATAAATCTATCTATTCAACTAGTGTTAAGAAACAGCAGAGCATACACTTTTCACCCTTGCTGTTATGAATTAGACACTATACATATCCCATAACTATAACGCCTCAAAGTCCAGTAGGTACTATTACTTAACCTTCTATTATGAAACAAAAAAGCATAATAATGGGTTTCATAAATAGGAATGAGATTCTAAGATGTTTCGAACCGAATAAGAGCATAAATGAAAGTTCTTGTGGTAATGTGAACGTAATAGATCTACATTGAACATAACGTAATAGCTAGAACTGGCATGACACAAATAACAAACATACAAAAAAACGAAGTGTGAGGACAATAACCTGAGGGCTAAGTCTGGCAAGCTATGGTTGTTGCCTGCTTCAATACATGCAATTGGCAAAGACAAAGGGGGTCCACCCTTGGAAGCCTCCTCATGTATAATTGTTATTGTATCCAAATATATCACAATATCTGGAATGTGTGCAGGAGCAACATTCTGCATAACAATAAAACCATAACTTTTAAATAACAAAAACATTAATAACTTACCCGGTGTGCTTGGAATCACAAAACTCAGTTCATGTAATTAAGTTTTATTTTAGGAGAACGTTTGGACCTTTATCTGAACACAAAGAAGGTCTTCTGTATTGCAATCAGCAGCAAAAGAAGAGATCTCCACAGGCTGTATAATTTCAACTTTCCTCCTCCATCGTCTACCTGGAATGTAAATGCCTTCTAGTCCACAGCGAACAGAAAACCTTTCTGGCTCCAGCGGCACACCTCGAAAAGACAGAAGTCCTTCAGCTTCACCTTTTTCATCCTTTCCGGACTTGGTAGATGAGAATTGATCCTTATTTTCTAGATCAAGGCTTGATTTAGTAGTAATGGGTGAAACAGGTGGAATGGTGTTTGGAGGAACCGATGACATGGAATAACTTCTGAAGTTACCAAATGAAAATATCGGAGAAGCAGATGAGCCTGAGGGATTGATCTTTGTGGATGTGGTACGGATAGTAGAACTGGAGCTCAGTTGCGGTGGAGATAAAGAACGAGATGGAGAAGGCAAAGAATTTTCTAAAGGAAGCAACCACTTCAGCAGATCTCCACAAGGGTCCTGATTTGAGTAACTTAGGCTTTCTGCAGTCCCATAAGTCAAAGCTCTCTCCTGATATTTTTCGAACTGAATAATTTCTAAGACTGGATCTTTCAAGCAGTCTACACCAATGTTTACCTGTAAAAGCACCTGCATCCTTCCATACAAGAAAATAGAATGCAGATCAGTGATGCACGCATCCTTTCACCGAGAAGACTATATATTTTGTAGCACTAATGAGATTGACATATAGAATCTATCAGCAAAACTTGTGAGTAAAGAAATGACATACATGAATGAGGACTAAAAGTTCTAACAAAATAGGATCACGGTATAACTCAACTCTGCAATGTATATAATAACTAAACTAACATAACTCACAAGATCCTTGCACTGTTTTGGTTTAATTCTGTCCACGTTGAATAACGCTGTGAACACAAAAACTATATACGGTGTATTCCCTACTTACAAGTTTGTCATAATTCCTTCAAGTGAAATGCGCTAATAAAACTCCATTCTCACATTAAACTAGTATTACACACTATTAACAAGCTAGCTGGTTAGAGTATAATAAAGACATACATCGTGCATAGCATTTCAGAAACATACCACTATATCTCCATTAGCAAGTGAGCCACACTTAAAGCCGTTTCGCGCCACTCCACCCGAGGTACTAGCATCAGCACTTCCCCCCTTGTCATCTGAAGCATTAACAAGGACATTCTTATTTCTGGATTCCACATCATATGAAGTGAACTTCCCTCCAATCATTTCTGTCGATTCTCTGAACGTTTCTTGGGTTTTTCTTTTTGACCAAAGGGGTTCATCTGCCTCTGCAATTCGTGCAAAAAAATGGGAGTTCCTAAATCTTTCCAATAACATTTCGGTCTGCCGTCTGTGATCCTCAATTCTAAGAAGAGATTCACCATGCGTAACTTGACCATTTTGGGTTTTGGCGTTTTTACTCATCATTTCGGCAACCTTGAAGGGCGTCATAATTTCAGTGTCCTGTTTACATGCAGATAAGCATGCTAGTATATGCACTTGTTCTCCTGTAAATTAAAATGATAATATTATAACATCTGTGACGGATAATAAAAAAGTGGATCAAAAGTACTTGAGAGGAGGTACCTGGGAAAACAAAAGAGCGGTCGAAAGATTTAAAAGAAAGAATATCGGGTTCATCATTCCAAGTATCAGGAAGTTCCTCTGCAGAACATATAAAATTTTACGTAAAAAGGAATATACGAAATGACAAAAGGCAAAGTGACAGATAATGGGGTGTTTGCTTAAGCTTATTTATGGGTTTATGAGCTTATATGTTTTCGGATTATGTTTCATAAGCCCCATTTTTTTGGCTTATTGGGACGTATGGCTTAAATATATAAGATCTTATCATGTCATAACAAACCCCACAAGCGAAAGATTTTGAGCTTATGAAATATAAGCCGAAAACATATAAGCTCGTAAGCTCACATGTAAGCTTAAACAAACAACCCACCCCTAACAAGTAAAAAACAAAAAGTACATACTGCGTGGAATAGTGATCCATCCTTCATGTTGAGAAACGTCAATGTGTTTATCATCGACAACAACAGGTGGTTGAGTAGGAGTAGTTGTTGTTCCATAAAAGTATCATGATGAATCAAAGAAGCTACGGAAACAGATCTTCAGTAGCAAACATTGTTCTAAAAAGGTTTGCTGAGGTTGCGGGATAGGTGAGTGCGGAAGAGGTTTTTTGTTGAGCGCAGTCGATATTGGTGACCAGGAGCCCCAAAAATACCATGCCTATCTATTTAAACACTTTTAACTGACATACCAAAGAATAATTATACAACAAGGTTATTGGTTCTATTAATAGGATTTAACAATACAGTCAGACGTGTTTGTGTATGTTCTATATGAAGTTACAAAATGAGGCAATCAGATTCATAGACACAGAGTTGAGCTAATAATAATAATAATGAGAGGCTGTCGATGGTTGGGACCACGGGCAGAGCTAGAAAATTATGGTCGAGGGGCTAACTTTGATAATTTTCAGAAGCTACACTACAAATCGGTTCGTTAGGAGGGAAAATTACAAAAATAGCCAGATATTTAAAAAAATACACTAGAATTTTTTCCGCTAGGCGGGCACGTGCCCACCCTTCCTACCGCAGCCAAAAAATTCATTGCCAGTCTAATCTCTAACCATTATATTCAGAACTTGATACAAACCCATCCCTACATAACATAAGCCCCAATTTTCCGGCTTATTTTGAGACTTGTGGACTTATATAAGTTTATACGATATAAGCCAGAAAATTAGGGCTTATGTTGTGTAAGCTGAAATCAAATAAGCTCATAAGCCCGTATATCAAGCCACAAGCTAGATGTAGAAGTCAGTCCAAGAAGCTAATCCCATAGTTGGCGGATGTGGGATCGTAACAGAACTAGTGTTCATCTATTTATTTATTTAAATGAAGCAATGAGATAGTTTGCAATGCGATTCATAAACACAGTTGAATTGATGCTAATTATAATGTTAGCAAGCCGATCTCATGATGATCCAATTAACAGCATAATGATAATAATTAATACTAAATAGATAGGGTTTTGGGCTGAAATTATGAAGAAAAAAAAACATGGAAGAAGATGAAGACCTGATCGGAGGTGATGACGTCAGCACCTTGTTGTTGTTGTTCAATTTTTTGTTGTTGATCTGTAATTAATTTGTTTCAGATCTCTCACTCCCACTTCTTTTTATTTCACCGGATTTATTTATTTATTTGTTTATTTCACTTTTAACTCACTTGCCAAACAAAACACATATCACCGCACACAACTCACCGTCAGTTTTTTCTTTCCAACTTTTTACCGGACAAATCATTTAATTAAAAATATACCCCACAAAATACTCACAACACTCACAATAAATATTAAAAAGTTACACAATGCCTCAAAAGCTTTAGGCTCACGAGTTGTTTCTTCTTCTGGTGGTGTGTGACCAAGCTTGGCCACATCAAGCTCACGAGTGACAAATGGCCTCACGAGTGTCTCACGCATGCAAATTGTGAGCGACTAAAGGCTTTTTGTTTAAGGTTGCATAGCGATAGCACAATTTTTTTTATTTTGGCTTATATATTTTTTTAAATTTTTTTAATTTTGTTACTTATATACTTGTAAGTAAAGTAAATAATATGATAATATGCATTTATATAAATCTATAAGTTTCGAACGAAACCGAAAAATCAAGGCTTATAAAAATATAAGCCGAAAACAAATTAGCTCGTAAGTCATATCAGCTTGAACACGCACTCAATTATAAAAGCCTCGTCATCAAATATATTTTAACCATCTTTTTAATTTATTTTCCTCATAATATTAATTTAACTTGTATGTGTTTTTTCAGTAATTATAAAAATAATTATAAATAATGACTATTTATAATTTTGTTTTTTTCAATTACTCATACTTAAACTTTTAAATATGAAGACAACGTGTAATTATTAATAACCCAAAAACTTTGATCTAGTGGTATGTGAGTTCCTAGGCATGTGTGAAATATATCGTGAGATAGGTAGAATAAGATATGAAAAAAAATTCAAAAAAAAACATGTATTCGTTAATTTATTATGTCTCGTTGCAATACCTGGTGTTCTTATTGACATGTTCTAAGTATACATGATTTTAAACACTAAATTAATAGCTACGTGTGTCTTTGCTATCCATCTCTCTCTCTCTCTCTCTATATATATATATATATATATATATATATATATAG
>BQNB010086226.1:0-28252 GCA_026074375.1 Tanacetum coccineum | reverse complement strand
TTTTCTCTTTACCCTCTCATTAAAGACCACAAATTCGGTGCGTATGTATCTCCCAATAACAGTGTTGACGTCTCATTTTCTACGTACCATGACGACAACAAGTCCTCGACATCCGCATCCAGCTCACTGCCTGGTTTAACATGTGCTTATTTTGTTACCACATGCGAGAGGTCTCAGGTTTGAGTCTCTCCGTGGGGGTTTTCCTTCAAGGTGGGAATCTGTGGGGTTCTGCCCCATAGATGCGTCGATTCGAGGCTCGCAGGGACTACCTTCTGGGTATGTACTGTGGAATCGAATCACTAATTATTATTCGAGGCTGGCAGGGACTACCTTCTGGGTAAGTACTGTAAAATCGAATAACTAACTTAGTAACTGTACTAACTTGCCGTTCAAAAAAAAAAAAAATTGGGAGGGGTGGCAAACTAAAGAAATGTGTGTTTTGTTTATAGGTTCCATAAAATGTAACTTATGAATGATTATAAATAACTATTATTGTGGTAAATTAATAAGCAATTGTAACTCTTAACATATCATGTCCCAAGGGTATGATTGTAAATAACTATTTGTGGTCAATTAATAACCAAATGCAATTGTTTGATGGCCTTTTGGTTTTCTGTATTAAAGGCCGCCATAAAGCGTAAAATTAACCTGATGTTAAGAGGGCAAAAAACTTTTTGCACACAAATATGTATAAATGCATTAATAAACTTTAAGACTTAATAAAGTAATGAAGTCATTAAGATTCCTCATTTAATATAAGAGACTGAATCTTTTATAATACGAGGCATTCAGACTCGTCGTGCGTTGCACATTGTATGTAGTTGCTGAGTGCGTAATGTGTTGTTGCTACTAAGCGAAACTTCTTCTTGAATAAAATTGTTTTATCAAAGCGCATATAAAAGAACCAATTCACTGTGGCGAGTTTTGTT
This sequence comes from Tanacetum coccineum, assembly GCA_026074375.1. Lineage (NCBI taxonomy): Eukaryota > Viridiplantae > Streptophyta > Magnoliopsida > Asterales > Asteraceae > Tanacetum > Tanacetum coccineum. Next base: position 27,323 of record BQNB010086226.1, on the reverse strand, counting down.
TATTGCGTTTATCCTATGAAAGTTTAGCTACGTTTTCTTTGTTATAAATTTCTTGTCTATGAGGTTTGCTTATTTTATTCATACCCACAAAAACTCTCTATCATTTAACAACAAATACATGTATATATGTCCATTATAAATTGCTTGGATACACCAATATCCTAAGAATATATAGTACATCATTTTTAAGATGAGTGGTATCAAATTACATGTTACACATTCTCTATTTAAGTTATGAATCTCCAACTTGTCATATTGCAATAGATAAATAAATTACAATAAGCTCGCTACATCACATATAAACACAAACCATTCAAAATGTATTCTATTTAGCAGATGGGCTTATTCAACGTGCGTGAAAGTAGATCATCAAATGAATAAGATCTATGTAAATAGGGAACTTTAATAAAATATTAGGACATAAGTATTATTTTTGCAAAATATTAGCATCCATACAATAAAGCAGTCTTATTCCATCATAAATCGGAAGCTTTATCTTCGAATCAGTGTTTTTGTAAACTTTATCCAAATGGCTCATAATAGCCTTATTCAATTTAGTATAACATGGAATCACCTTTAACCTGTTAAAACAAACACAAAATACTTAAAAACTTATTTTAAAACAAAGTTAGCAATTCAGTTTGATAATTTTGATACATTTGGATACTATATTTCCACAATGTTCTCAAATATGATATTCTATAATAGAGTTTGGATGTATATACTGTAGCTATTAAATCAATGAAACTAACATAATAAAAGTTCATAAAATATCTTGATGATGTATAACTCAATATTACCTGCAATACATATCCTTATTGTTGGAATATGTCCATTATATTAAAGTATATGTCCGGAAATTATACGAGCCTAAGGGGACGCACACGTTATACGTAAATAATGTTTAAATAGTGTGTTTAATAAACGATCGTTATATGATAACAAGTATTAAATATTAGTCGTTAAAGAGTTAAGAGACTAAATATACAAAACCGAAGATTGGAAGGGTGCGGTTGGACTTTCCTTTCTCCTAGTCGGCAAAGAATACTAATCCTAATAGGATTAGGAAAATTTAATGGCTATATATACATGGTTGGGCTTTTAATTCAAGAGATAACTTGAAACCAAATATACAAGTCATTCGTGTGATTCTATTCTGGCTCGACAGAAACAAAAAGCAAAGGGTTTTTTTTTTGTTTTCTTCCTCCTTTGTTCGATCTATTATTAAACCCACAAAAAGGTTTTGTTTACTAGTGGTTTGATTTTAAGAACAAGGATTATTCGTTTTGCTTGAACTGTCAAGATTTGGTGATCATTTGCTAATACACTACTAGTACTAGCATACTTCATTGTTTGCTAAGAACGTATTATGTGTGGAAGCTTAGAGGAATCATACCTTTGATTCTTGGTGGTTTCGCGTGTGACGTTATACACACGCGTATATTGAAGACGGTTTTTATGGTTACCTTTAAACGGTGTATCATTTCGTGCTAAAAGGTACATGTTTTCTATCTTGTTAATTATTGTATTCTACATGTTATATTTATTCCGCTGCGTACTCGTGATAATTAATATGGTTAATTAGATTATAAAACCCAACAGTGGCATCACGAGCCATTGTGTAGAATCTTTAATTACAAGAAATTAAATTAGACAAAATTAGAGTTTCGTAATTAATTTTAATGCCCCGTTGGGCGGTTTTTTGTTAAAAAGATTTGATCTTGAAGGTTAATAAAATTAATTAGACGAAATTTAGGTTGTATGCAATTTTATATAAAAACTTGATATATTAATTGTTAAGACAAAAGTTCCATAAGGAACATGGTCAAAAAAAAGAACAAACCGCTTCATCTTATCCATTCATTTTATTTTCATCTAATGGTTTAGATTAATTCTTATTTTAATTTAATTAAAAAACCCACTTTCACCCTATTTTTTAAAAATTAAATATCTCACAAACCGTTAATCGTTACGCAAAACGAAACATACCATCGCGACGAGAATTAAATCATCTTTCTATAGAGAGGCACTTCTATATACTTTCGACGAACTTTTTTTTCGATTTTTTTTTTCAATCACGTCTGAAAAAATCACATGAGATTTGTATCACAATCTCATGTGATTTCAAAAAATCCCATGAGATTTTTCATGTTGTACAACTAAATAGAAAAACACTGAAGCACATAAAATATCATAAATAAAGAAAAAGAGTTTTCTAGCTATTTATTGATGGGTTCGAAAGAATTGCATTTTTTTTTGTTTAATACGTACTAAAATTCTAACATTTAAATTTCTTAAAAAGTTTTTATTCCATTGACATGTGTGTATGCCTATAAATCATATACAACAATCTGGGTTACTTTTATATTTTTAAAAAGTGTTGGTGACGGAAAAATAGGTAAAACTCTTTTTACATTTGTATATGTATTGAATATATACAATTGGTAAATTTTTGTTTGACCAAAACATATTGTATGCACGAAACAAATATTTATTTGAGTTTTTTTTTAGTTTTTTATATTCTATGAATATTGACGCTTTTGATAACTCAACTTGATGCTTTTAAATTCGATTGTCAGGCTAAAATTTTACATGTTTTAACACAAAGTATGACCATGAATCCTAAGTATAGGTGACACACTCATGCAACTCTAATCATAAAACATATACAATATCAACCGCATACCTAACAGTAAGAATACCAGCTTTTCAAAGTGGGGTCAACGGTTCGAATATAACGTGGAGAAAATTAATCTCCCTGTGGCCTCGGAGGTTCACTTGAGCCGACTTCGGGCTACCTAAAATGGTAGTTTCGCTGGTATTAATCGGCTCACAATGTCAAGTCAGAAAACAGGTAAATTAAAAGAAAAAAATTACTAATTATCCTCAAGTTCATATAATATATGAATCTATTCTATTTATATGATTTCGATAATACTATATATTTTTTTTGAACGGCAATTTTTTTTTTAAAAAATTATTTTTAAAAAATTTATATAAAATATAATTAAATAAATTAATTAATTTAAAATATAAAAATAATAATTTCAATATTTTTGTTATAATTTTAGGAAGGGGGGGGGGGGGTAGGGGGGGGGGAGGAAAGGCCGGGGGGCGGAGGGGGGGGGGAAAAAGCGAAACGAAAGAGACGTGGGGGGGGGGGAAGACGGAAGACTTAGCAAGAAGCTAACTAATACATCGGAATTAAAGTAGGATTCTTGAGCCAATCATTTCAACTAAATAACACTTTACTCCTAGCCCGACACCAATGATTTCGATAATACTATATAACATAACATAACTTATAAAACAAAATAAAAATAAAAAATATACATATATTTAAAAAAACATAATGTCTAAACCCCGTGCGTGCACGGGCATACTATATAGCATAACATAGCTTATAAAACAAAAAATATACATATATTTAAAAAACATAATGTCTAAACCCCGTGCGTGCACAAGCATTAATACTAGTATAATATGGCGATAACGTCAAATTAATTCATATAATTTAATGAATGTTAGATTCTGAAAGCTAATTGGAATTTGGAAGTCCACGTTTAATAATGGAGTTTTATAGTTTTCACCAACTTTTTGTTAAGAACTTGAAAAAAAAAAAACTTTTTGTTATGAAAACCAAAGGGGATTTAAACAAAATATGCAAGGGTTTTTTTGTCAACATGCGACTACAAAACAAATGTTATAGTCTAAGTTGCACGGGGACGGGGACAGATACAGGTACCGGGAAACGGCAGTATTTTAAAATTCAAAAAAGGATATGGCGGGAAAACGTCTATATGTCTTATAATATTTTAGTACAAAGCAAATTATCTTCCAAAAAAATCAAGGTTATAAATAGCGTGAGGCGTGGCGTGGCGGCTTGGCCAAGCCATGGCGAGTCATGACGTTTTTAAGGCTGGTGTGAATTTAATGCGGCACAAAATATGAAATATTTATAAATTTATATAATTTATATAATTTTTACAAATTTATTGAGTTTAACAAAAAAGTGTCATATTATAAGAAAATAAAGTCATGTGAAACTATCTTTGCATGGATTATTTTTCGTCTTTCTATTTAAAAATACGATTTTTATTGAATTGAATTCAAAAAAATAAAAAACCTTCCAGCATCATGTTTTATCGCGTCTTATAACGTTTTTTCACTCCTCGTCTCACGTAAGTCTTTAAGCCAAAGCCTTCTCTTGGTCTATTGCGTGGCGTGAAGGTCATGCCTCGCGCCTTTGCGAGGCCTTTTTGCAGCGCCATGACTAGCCTTTTTAACCATGAAAAAAATATTACACAACATTCAAAAATCAAAACAAATATTACTCATAATATCAACTAATAAATAAAGCAATAACTTTATACATGCTTACTGAAAAGAAGCATGTAAATATAATTATTGAAAGTTAATTTACATGAATCTTGTAACAATACTTGGTTAAATAAAACTAACTTGTAATTCTTTTAGAAAGATATATATACTCAATATAGTAAAAGAAAGTGACAATTAAGTTATATTAAACTAAAAATATATACTTGGTCAAACAGATCAACGGTCAATAGTCAATACTTTGGAAACAAAAAGGACAAAACTCAACCCAGTACAACTTTTTACTATTCATCTTCTTCTTCCTCTAATCCTCCATTTCCTCTTCCCTCCTACCTGCCCATTCTTATTTCTTCTTCAAGATCAAACGCCATCATCTCGAACCAGGCCGGCCCTGAATAGGAAACGCGACTTTTTGGGCCAGAAACGTTTCCCCAAACGTTTCCTAGATAAGGATCAATCAGCTTACCCTAATTGAAAAAATGTTTCCACTTTTCCCGGGGACATTTCCTTGACGTTTCCCCGCGTTTCTCGACGTTTTGGATATGCGATACAGCATCCCGACAGCATTTCCATGCATCCTAGGTTATAGTATATGCAAAAAAAATATTCTTTTTATATCAAAATATAGTAAACTAACTCAATTAACAAGAAAAAACTTTTATAATTAAAATGATTGGTCAAATTTGGTCTCAAATCATTTATTTAGATTATTAAATAAGAAATATTTAGTTAATGTAATTTATAAGCTTAATAAATGCATATTAAATATATATTTTTCATTAAAAGTAAAGTTAGCCTTGAATTAATACATCTTACCTAATGTTTTAAAGAGCATTAGGGGTGTTTATAGGGTAGTTTGATTTGGTTAGTTAGAAGATTTAAAGTTATTTGGTCACATTAATTGCATTCAAATAAGCATGCATAACAGATTAACTAAAGCAAAAATATTTGTTCGACATTTATAAGTTACGACCATTGATGACATCAAATAACGTCTATTTTATAACATCATTTATCCCATGTAATTAACCTATTTTATATAATTATAGCAAGGAACTGTTACTTAATCGTTTGTATTTTAGAATTGCAGTAATTATGATGTAACTTGGTGAGAAAATTAACTAAAAGGCAGCATTCTGGAGCTTAAACTGAAGATATTTTGGAAAATTATTGTTTTGTTCGGCAACAATACGCCGTATCATCAAGGAAGATACGGCGTATCTGTGCCTTGCATCACAAAGATCAGGAAGGAATAAGATCCATAGCCGTCATAGACAGTGGACAATACGCCATTTTAAGCTATATGAATAATAAAATATCTTGAAGATATCAAACGTAGCGTTCCTACTCCAAGAAACCCGATACACCGTATTTGACTTTGGATACGCCTTATCTGACCATATTTCCAGACCCTATTAAATAGAAAACTCAAAACTATTTTAGTGTGCTAAATCATATTCTCGATACCTAAACCATAAAAGTCGATTTTCAGAGGAGAAAAAGAGCAGAAGAGGTCGAGCAACGTGATTAATTCCATAGGAGACAACGTGTAATTTCTTATACTCTTGTAATCGTTCGATTTTTGGTATCATTCGTTAACTCGGTTAGTTTACCTTGGCTAAATCATTACTTTTGTATTAATTATGACGTTTGAAGGCTAATACCTTCGGGTATTAGCCATTATTATGAAGATCTTAATGTTTGGTTTGTTTATCTTGATTTCTTAATTTATCGTTGATTGCTTGTTTATGTTTATCAATTTATACTTGTTTACGTGCTTTTGTATGCGACCTATCATTTAACTGGATCTAGTGATACGGACCAAGTAATCTAGATGTCGGGATAGCTCTCCATATAGTGATTTATACATCTAGACCAATAGGATCACAATTAACGACCTATCTTTTCCCTTTGATTGTGAGCTTAGTTGGACCATAAGGTGACCTTGGTATCAACGAGTACGTTCTCGATTAATTGGTAAAGACTTGGTTAGTGGACTACTAGTGTATGAATTGCCATTAAGCAGTAAGTGGGTAAAGTCTCTATGAGCTAGGGTTTAACAAGATCACCATTGCTTTAATCCCTAAGATAGATTATAATCATCAAATAAGGATGCTTTATGCGGATGCGTTTAATTGTGTGACAGAATTGCTACGTATGTCTAGGTCTTAGGAAGTAAGTTACGCTTAGTCTTTAAAGAATGATATTACCGCTCGAGAATATAGCTAATCATGGCACTAATAATGCAAACCAAGTCTCTGACTGGATGAATAATGGTTAATACAATTTTCTTATATTTGGCTAAACCGCTCTTTTATCTTCTGTTAATTTGCTTGCGTGTGTTTTAGTGTCTTGAATTGATTTTAGTCACCACAAAACTTGTGCCAGTCTCCCAGGCTGAAAACCCTCTTATCCATTAGATTTAGGATTAACATAGGTTTAGCATAGATTAGACTAACTTAGATTATAAAAACCAAAGTATTAATAAATTAAAAGTGCTTCTCGCTCTTAGTGATCGACACCCTACTTACCACTAAACTCCCACCGACCGAGTACACTGCCCGTTAAAGTGTTGTTTTTGGTTAAGTCGGCAAAATATAAATTTAAAACTTGAATCATAATTTAACACCACACAACGACACATCAAGCTTTTGGCGTCGTTGCCGGGGAGTGAAAATAATCTTGATTTTTATTTGATATTTAGGTTTTTAGCATTAGATTAGATCTAACCCTTAGGATTAGTGTAATTTAGATTAGTGTATAATTCTGTATATTCTGTATATTTGTGTGTTTAATTGTTTGCATATTTAATTGTTTTTCATAATACACTGTTCTGGTCGATAAACCGACGGGAGTATCCACTTCCATTGGATACGGCGATCACATCTTTTCTTATCCAATACAGTGTATTCTCTCAACAGATTAATACGGTGTATTCACTTCAACTGAATACGGCGTATCGATCATCTAAAACAGAAGCTGAATTTTGGTGTTTGATTTCATGCTTAATTTTTTTATTCTTTCTTCAGAACAAATCCTGCTAATACTTTCACCTTTGTGACAGATCGTGCATATCAAAGCTAGTTGATTGAAGAAGAGATGGCAGACAATATGATGACAAAATCAACAAACGAGAAAAATCGTGACTAATGACCAAGAGAAATTACTTTCAGGGGTTTCATGCATTACGGTTAATGGAAAGAACGCCTAGGAGCTGAAAGGAAAATTCCTTAATGATTTGCACAAAAATGCCTTTAGTGGTACTAATGGGGAAGACGCGATCGAGCATATCGAATACCTTTCTAATAAAATGTTGACCCAATTGATTTAGCGAATGTGAATCAGGATAAACTTAGAGTTGTTGTTTTCCCAATCTCATTGGTTGGAGATTCATGGAGATGGTTTGACGGAATTAAATGATCAATTACTAGTTGGGTTGATTTGACTGGAATTTTTTTTTAGAAAATACTACCCGCCTTCCCGCACTGGCGGCAATTTACAACACATAATAAGTGGGAACCCACTATTTCATGTCGTAAATTTAGTTGCATATCAAAGTTTGTGAACTACAAGACGATGGATAGATTTACTAAAGGAGCTTTGTGGGACTACTAGAAATTGGGAAGTGACGAAATTAAGCCAAAGAATGATGAAACTTCCGATCTTGAGGAAACTGATCACGATGATGAACAAGAAATTAGTGAAATCTTTAGAATTGAAACAAACCTATTCGATTATGAAACATCGTTGTGCGAAGAATTCAAAGAGTTCAATTACCTACTTAAGATAGATCCTGATCTCCTTAATAAAGATATTAAAGGATTCAAGACTTATGGAAAATTTAAGGAAGATTGGATTTACGAATGGAACAAAGATGTGCCATAGGTACACGAAAAACCATGGACGGATTATGGAGCATGGAATGAACCCACACTAGTTACACATTGTTGCAAACCTTTCAATTATAAAACTAGATGTTCAGAGTAGCCTACATGTGGCTAGAGAGAAGATGGATATTGTAATAGAGGGAACCTACCTTGGAATACAAGGGAAATAATGTAGTTGGAGCCTTAATGAACATACTCAGCTTTGTTGGAACTTTTTATGTCCTAACAGATTTTGCAGTTTTAGAAGATATGGATGCTTATCGTGATGAAGGAATGGGCGATGTTATTTTTGGTGAACCATTTTTAAGAGAAGTTAGGATTAATGCAAAACGGTTTAAAGGAATGATTACCATCCACAATGGTGATGAAGAGGTTACTTACCAAATGGTGCGATCACATCCGAGGTTTAAACACCACACTAATGAACAATGCAACAAGATCCCACCATTATTGAAGGTAAGTGAAGAGGATAAAATGAATGGAATCTCGCACTCGTACCAAAAGCTCAAGAGTTTCTACAAGGGGGTCTTGAACTTAGGACCCAAATATGTCCGAGATGCGGAGATGGAAGAATGGCTCACACGCGGGCACATTAGCGTGCATGAGATGGAGAGAAAAGAAGCTGAAGAAAAAGTCTAACTTAAAGACTAGCTGAAACAAAAGTGCTTCCCGGGAGACAACCCGAATTGTTATTTATTTTTATCGAGTCTGTCTTCCCAGACATCAATATGGCGTATCTGCTCCATACCATACGGCGTATTGAATGTCTGGACGTTATCAGTCCCTTATTTTTATGCACTTTAAACATTATTGTCAGTTTTGTCAATACGACGTATTCATGCACATGATACGGCGTATTCAACAGACTGACCCGTATTAGATACTTTATACAGGTTTCTTGATACGGCATATTCCAGTTTATGGATACGGCATATTGGTTTCTTGTACAGTTTGTTTAGCTTATTTAAATTAACCGTAGATACCCGAGATAGGATTTTGCATGTTTTTCCTATATTTTACACAGGACCTCGCTGAAAGCAAAGAAATCGGCGAAGTTGGTGAAGTATCAATCATCTGGAATCTGATGTGTGATTGTAGTCATGATGGCATCCAGACGCATTTACAACACACATTCTTGCTCATAAACTCAACTTGGAGAATCTACTGAGCAAAATATCAGGGGAATTTCTCATTCTAATTCTTTTTAATTCCTGTATTTAATGTTTTATCTATACAACAAGGACGTTGTATAATTCAAGTAGGGGGTGGGAATTAGAATGATACTTGTCCTATTTTTCACACTAAAATGCTTAAATTATGCTTAAGTTTAAAAAAAAATTCAAGCATACTTTTGTGAAATTACTTGATACATATGAAGGATGGTGAATTTCTATGTATTTCATCTCTCAAATCATCCCTATATATATAGGTACAAGAAAAGGATAACAATGATACATAGTAAGATACAACTCATTGATTGGCTAAGGATAAATTCAATGAGACAACTAATTGATTTGCTAATTGATTGACTAATGATATGAGACAACTAATTGATTGATTGATTATTGCCAACTAATACGCCCCCGCAGTTTGAGCGGGAGGAGGGCGGAAACTCAAGCTAGAGCAAAAATCTTTAAACAAAGCTGTGAGAAGTCCCTTGGTGAAGATATCGGCATAATGAAAATGAGATGGAACGTGGAGAACACAAACATGACCAGCTGTAACCATATCACGGACGAAATGAATGTCGATCTCAATGTGTTTCATCCCTTGATGTTGAACAAGGTTGGCAGACATGTAAACAGCACTAACATTGTCACAGTAAACCAGGGTAGCAGTCGAAAGAGGAGAATGTAACTCACGAAGAAGATTGCGAATCCATGCAGTTTCTGCGACAACATTAGCAACACCCTGGTATTCTGCTTCGGCACTGGAGCGGGAGATGGTGTGTTGTCGTTTAGCAGACCATGACAAAATATTATCCCCCAGAAATACACAATAACCTGAAGTAGACCTGCGTGTAGATGGGCAACCTGCCCAATCAGCATCAGTGTAACCAACTAGAGAAGTAGTAGCAGAAACATACAACTTGAGACCAAAATCCACAGTCCCCCGAACATATCGCAAGATACGTTTGAGTGCAGCAAAGTGCGGCTCCCTCGGATCATGCATATAAAGGCAAATATGTTGAACTGCATAAGATAAATCTGGACGTGTAAATGTAAGATACTGGAGCCCCCCTGCAAGGCTGCGATATAAAGTAGGATCCTGAACAGGAACACCTTCCGGACCCAGTTTAGACTCTGTATCAACGGGTGTCCGAGAAGGGTTACAAGTAACCATGTGAGCACGCTCAAGAAGCTGAAGAGCATACTTCTTCTGTGACAAAAATAAACCTGTAGGAGTGCGATCAGCAGAAATACCAAGAAAGTAATTAAGCGCCCCAAGATCAGTCATGTCAAACTCGTTATTTAAAGAACCTATAATCTGCTGAAGTAGGGCTGGACAGGAAGCTGTGAGAATGATGTCATCCACATAAATAAGTAAGTAAGCAACCTGAGAGCCCTGTCTATAGATAAACAATGAGGAATCACATCGACTATGATAAAATCCAGCTCGTGTGGCATAACCCGTAAACTGCTGAACCCAAGCACGGGGTGCTTGTTTCAGTGCATATAAAAATCTATGTAAAAGACAAACATGATGAGGATACCGATTGTCAACAAAACCAGGAGGCTGATGCATGTACACAGTCTTAGATAAGTCACTATTAAGAAAAGCATTTTTAACATCAAGTTGGTGTATGGGCCACTTACGAGACACGACAAGGCTAAAGACCGTGCGAACAATGGCCAGTTTAACAACCGGACTAAACGTCTCATCAAAATCAACACCTAGTTACTGACTACTACCGTCAGCAACTAAACAAGCCTTATAGCGGCTCAAAGTCCCGTCAACATGAAACTTATGCTTAAACAACCACATGGAGCGAACCGTATTAACACTTGCAGGCCTTAGTACAAGTAACCAAGTGCCATTTTTAACCAACGCATTATATTCATCGTACATAGCATTACGCCAGTTTGGGTCTTTTAAGGCGTGAGACTGATTTTTAGGGATAGGAGAAATAGAAGAAGTATGTAGGGACAAGCGATCGATAGGTATGACAATTCCTGATTGCGACCTAGTGATCATGGGATGAGTACGAGGAGGTTCATGTACAGGTTCGGTGTTTGGATGGGGACTCGGAAGATCGAAAATTGGTGGTGGTAGTGGACTGGCTTGATGGGCCAAAGTAAATGGGTCGCTGGCGTGGTTGTGGACTATCGAAGTTATGAGGGTGGACTAAGGTTCGGTAGGAGTTGGGCCTTGGGGTGTTGGGGCGTATGAGGTGTTAGGCTCCACATTAGGGAGGTACAGGGGCTGATGTAAGGGTGTTTAAAGAGGGGAAGGTTTAGGTTTGAGGAATGTGTAAGAAGGCGGGGAGGAGGGTGTCATAGAACGGTATGGAAATTAGGTTTCGTCAAAACTGACGTGTCTAGAAAGGGTAATTTTATTTGTTTCGAGGTCTAGGCATCAAAAACCATGATGGTAAGTGGGGTAGCCCAAAAATATACAAGGGGTGGCTTGTGGGGCAAGTTTGTGTGGGGAGTGAAGGTGAGGGTAGCATAGACACCCGAATATTCGTAGGCGAGAGTAATTGGGTGGTTTGTTAAAAAGGCGAGTATAAGGTATTTCATTTTGAATTGCGGTAGAGGGTTGAAGGTTAAGTAGATAGGTGGCCATATGGAGAGCCTCGACCCAAAAGGTTGGGGGAAGATGTGCTTAAAAAGTAAACCGCAAATGATATTGTTGATTGTTCATATCATTCGTTCCGCCTTGCCATTTTGTTGGGATGTTTTGGGGCAAGAGAATCTAAGTTGAATGCCATGTTTGGCAAAGAGGGTGTGAAATCGGTTGTTATCGAACTCACCGCCATGATCACATTGGAAGCTTTTTATTTCGCATTTGAATTGGTTTTTAACATAATTACGAAAGTGCAAAAATTTATCAAACATGTCAGACTTTGAATGAAGAGGGTATATCCATAGACAATGAGAGAAATGATCAAGGAATAAGACATAGTATTTAAAACTACTAGAACTAATAATGGGAGATGTCCATAAATCAGAATGAATAATATCAAAACGATGTTCAACAACAGAATCTGAATTATGAAAGGGAAGCTTCGCATGTTTGCCAAGTTGGCATGCGTGATAAATATGTGAAGTCTTTTCTTTATTACATGAAATAAAACGACTAGAGACAAGCGAACATAGCACTTGATCACCCAGATGTCCGAGGCGTTGATGCCACGTGGAAGCACTTGTTTAGAGAAAAGCAATAGGAGAAGTTGATGGCTTGGTAACTGGATATAGATCGCCTGAACTGTCACATCGAAGGAGGATATGACGAGTCAAGTAATCCTTCACAGAAAAACCAAAGGCGTCAAATTCAAGAGTACAATTATTGTCTCTAGTGATCTGACGAACAGTAATGAGATTTTTAATTATATTGGGGGGTTACAAGAACATTATGAAGTTGAAGTGGGCGATGATGAGAAGGAATAATGCTATGGCCGGTGTTGGTGACGGGAATAGACTTGTCATTGCCAATATGAACAGATGAAAATAGGCGTTTATAAAAAATGGTACTTAAATTACTTGCATTAAAATTTAAATGAGAAGAGGCACATGTATCCATGTGCCAAGTCGGGTCTTGCGGCGGCATAATGCTAAACGCACTTGGTAGAGTAGTAGGCTGTGATGAATAAATAGCCGGAGCGGGACCGCGTATACCTTGACCAGGATGCGACAATCTGTAATGCATTTTTGGTGTAAACTGTTGAGCAACATTAGTCTTGTGAGCCACGTATTGGGCCAGAGTACATGTGAACATTATATCAGACGAGAGAAATATAGAGATTTTAGGGTGAGTGTGGACTATTTAGAGAGAAGTTAAGAGAGGATCAATTTTGCTCTGATAACCATATTGGAGGATAATTGTTTTCCTGTTTATTTCCTTCAAATACAAACGGTATATATAGTACATGCTTGATCCCATGACAATTAATTTAAAGCTTATCCTATCACAATTAATGTAAAGCTTATCCTATCACAGGATTGATACGAATCCTAATCATACACCTAATGATTTGATAATCTTCCAAAAATATCAACTAAATACAATCAATAATTAATGACTAATAAATGACATAACTATATCGACTAATAACTAAACCCTAATTCCTTGCTATAAAATGAATGTTCTAATAGGAGTAAATGCATCTCTTGCAATTAATGTGAAACACATTCAAGAGCATTTACTCCTCGAATCAGACTAGAGAACCAACTAAGCCTTCGACTTCACTTTAAGGTTAGAAAGTTTGTACTTAAACACTTACTTTGGTTCGTGTTTAAGTTAGAGAGGAGATCACCAATTTGTCATTCAACTACTTTGCTATTCTACAAGTAAAGTATGTCATAGATTCTTTATTCATTCTGATAAGAATTTAGACGTTTAAAAGTACTTTATTATGTTTTTAAACTTGTTCTTATATTGTTATATATGGATTTAAAACTATACAATTTGTTGTCATGGAATGTGATTAGTTTAACTTGATAAACTATTATCATATTCAATAGGACCAACAAGTGGTATCAGAGCGGTTTGATATGTAAAACCTTTTCAAAAAGCTTTTATAACTACTCAAAAGATTTTTAAAATCAAGATCTAAGAATAGCAGCAGAAGTACTACAAACTCTAGAGTATATGTGTGGCCATTTAAATGCTGGTCCCATACTAGAGGTGGAAAATTTCACAAATTGGAAGAAAAGGTTTATGTGCCACATTGTTGGAATCGAACCTCAATTCAAGAACATTATTCTTAATGGACAATATGTTCCAATTGGTTGCTGGTGTGCGTAAACCCGAAGTACAATGGTCGGATAATGAGAGAAAGGCTGCTAATTTTGATCAGCGCCTAAAGAATCTCATTATGTCAGTCCTACCAGATGACCAAATGAATTTTCTTATCAATTGTGAAACTGCTAAATCTATTAGGAAAGACCCGATACTATATCATGAGGGCCTCTCTTATGTGAAAGAAAATAGGTTCATGGACCTTAAGTTGTGTTATAACACATTCAAACACAAACAAGGTGAAAATGTCACACAAACTTTCACCAGATATATAGCTTTAATGAATGAACTGGTAAATGATGGTATCACATTTTCAAAATTAGAAATCAATGCTGACTTTATCAATAGGTTACCAAAGAAGTGGCTAAAATTTTGCCAAAGTCTCAGATATGCTAATTGTTGTTCCCGTTAAACCAACTTACAAATAACTAGAAAGTTATAATAAGCTGTAATGAAAAAAAATTGTTCAAGAGTAAAATGATAAAAACTTTAAGGTAAAAGACACAAAACTTATTAAAGAATTATACCCTGTTGTTTGCGAAACAACAATGGGAATTGAATGATAATGTATGTTTGGTGATCTCCTCTCTAATAACCCAATGTAAACCAAAGTATTACTTAAAGTTAACATCTATGCTGACCAACTGATATCTATCACGGACTTAGTTGTATTTGAAGGAGTAGGATGTTTGTGAATGATTTAACAGTTAGTGCACAAACTTGAAACCCTACTCAGTTACAAGTGTCTCTATTTATAGCAAGGTTGCAAAAATCGCTAGTCGGCCGGGTACCGCCTAGCGATTAATCGGTTAGGCGGGGATTAATCAAGGATTAATTGGATTGGATTATATATATATATATATATATATATATATATATATATATATATATATATATATATATATATATATATTGAAAATATAAGCCTGATTTTCCCGATTTAGCCGGTTTTTGTCTGATTTGGCCGATTTATCCCCGATTTGGCCGTTTACTATCCGTAACCGAGTTGGCCGATTTAGCCGATGTTTGTCCGATTTAGCCGATTTATGCACGATTTGACTGATTTTATCCGATTAATCGGTATGTTGACTGATTTTTGACCAAACCGATTAATAAGGACTAATAGTGAAAATCAAGACGGTTAATCTCCGCATAGCGCCTAGGCGCTGATTAATCGGCCGCCTAGACCAATTTTTTCAACACTGATTTATAGTGCTATAGTAGGGTTAGAACCCATGTGGGTGATAAGTATGTGTCCACAAGTTTATTGGACAAGTACATTCGTACACTTGTCTCTTTTACAATTTCTAATCTAGTTAAGGGGATAACACACTTTCTAAGGTCAGTGATGAAACTGACCTTGTTTTTATACCTATTTCAGGATAGTTTGACTTAAGGGGATAAGTACTTGATCTTATCCCTTCAAACATATCCCGCCCAATCTTCAGTCTTCTAAGTCTTTAGGTCTTCATTATGTCTGAAGAGATCGTATGGGGTTTAGTGAGCTTATTGCCACAACTCATTGAACTCATCACCTTCGTGTTTGGTTCAGGGCCTTTATTCACTGAGTACAGCGTCACTAAATGGTTGAGTCTTTCTTCTTAGACAGAGGTTAAAAACTTAAAGGTAACTCACTAAATGACTATTTATTCAGTGACCTGAGTTATATTTAAGGTTATCTAGCACATAGAATACTTTCTATTCAAATCCTAAGGTTAAGATCACTGGGCACTGAATTGGCCCAACAATCTCCCCTTATTTTGATATAAATATAGCTTGAGTATTTTTCAATGTAAGTAAGTAAATACATCTTCTTCTTACACTAAATCTAGAAAGCAAGTAAAGGATACTGATAATATAAAGTACCTCTTTTATTATCAGTGACATAGCCCTATCAGTTTATTATAAATGCTTTCAGAAAAAGATAAGTGACTACACATCAATGTATCCCAAGTTTTCTAACTTTACTTTCTTTGTCATGATCTTTTCTTTGTCACGGTGATCAATCATCTTGTTCATCATGACATAAAACCTTTGGTTCGTAGCAGTCTTGACATTTCATTCCATAACTTTTTAGCCCAACAGAGTGTCAGTCTCTACCTTATGAATGTCATCCATTCTCTGAAAGGTTGGTTCACCAAAAGCATCTATAAAGAAGAGTCCATGATCAGGTTCCTCAATCACAAGGTTCTTTACAAATGTAACTCCTTCATGAAGTATTCTGTAATAGTGCAGACCAACAATGTATGTTTCAGGCTCCAATTCTATTGATTTTCTCTTTCTCCTTGGGAGTGAGGGATCTTGTTCAGGAAGTTGAAGTACCAAGTTAAGTCCAAGTTCATTAGGTATCCTCTTCAATCTCTCACACTTGTTGCTCAGAGAGGTCATAAGTTCACTGACCACTTTGTTTTTCTTCTTAGGGATGATGATACTTAATTCATCCCATTCACTTATGCAAAAATCACTAAACTTGAAATTTCTATAAACTTCAAAATTTCTTTGATCATTATATCTGTAAATTGTCACTGCGACTGGTCTTGTGTTTGGGTGAATAAATATGTCAGTAATTCTATCAGGCTTGAGTCTGTTGTTGGTGGTCCAAACATACAGATGAAGCCTTTTCTTCCTCATTTTAGCTTTCTTTTTTAAGCTTCTCACTGTGAGCTATGGTAAGAAATTTGAGGTGTGCATCTTGATGCTTCAAGAAGTCTTTAGTTCCTTTTCTTGATTATTGGATCACTTAGTTTGGCTTCCTTCATGGCTTGATCTATATACTCCTTTTTGTCAAGATAGGCATGAAGTTGATCATTAGGAATCTGAACAATCTTTCCATCAATCTCCTAGTCAATTAGCACTGGACCATCAGGGTCAATTCTAACTTCCTTTGAAGCCTTAACGAGCTTTGGTGGTGAGGGATCATCTTCAGTAGCGATGCCTTTTCCCTTATCCACTCTTGGAGTGCTTTGAGAAGATCTACTTTCTTCATTGATTGGCTATGCTGTTATTACAGTGACTTGAGCTTCAGGAGTGATTAATGTTGTAGGATATGGGGTTGTTGGAATGACAGTCTGAATTGGTTCGGGTTGAGTGGCCTGAGGTTCTTCTTTAGTGACCTTTTCTTCTTTAGACTCATCAGTGACAATGTCTTCTTACTCCTCCTTAGTGTGAAAGTGACTTTATTTCTCC
Source organism: Tanacetum coccineum (assembly GCA_026074375.1). NCBI lineage: Eukaryota > Viridiplantae > Streptophyta > Magnoliopsida > Asterales > Asteraceae > Tanacetum > Tanacetum coccineum. The sequence continues at coordinate 9,951 of BQNB010086226.1, read as the reverse complement.
TCCTCATCCTTCCTTTTAAGAGATGGTTCAGAGCATGGAATAAATGAGCTTACAGAGCAAAGTGTGCTAAACCCTGCCCCCAACATTTGCATTAATATCTATGATTGCAAGTGTTGGCAGTGGCACACTCCTTGAGAAAGGTTGTCCTTTGAATGCACAAAAAATTTCAGTCATCATCTTCTTGATGTCTGAAGTATCAGCTTTAAGAATGGCAAGATCAGACTTGATTGAGCTCAATTTTGGTTAACCTTGGTCCAACATGTAGGGCAAGAGATCTATAAGAGTTTTCCAATGTATCATGGTGAGCAGCATGAGCATTGACATTATTCTGAATGGCTTCCAAAGTGTTGCGCAGACCTAAAATGTTGGTTTCCCATATTAGTTCAGTAAGGTTGATCAGGTTGGTGGAGCTCTGCCTATAGGTGTTCACTACTTCCTTTATAATTAAATTCAATTCAGTGAGCTTAGAAGAATTTTGAACATAGATATTAGTGGCCTCAAACACCTTGCCATTCATTGCAGGATCATCTTTGACAGCATCCTGAACTTCCTTAAGGTTGGTAAGGATTATGTTGATCCCTTTAACATGTTGAGCTTTGTCTTGATGTGGGATCTTCTCAAAATTCCTTATATGGGCATCAGTGTTAGAAGTAGCTCTTAAGGTTGTCTTATGAAAGTCTTTAACTTCCCATTTCAAATCAGCATAGGATGCAGCATCCTCTTCATGCTTTTCCCAGTTGTCTTTAGCAACCTAAGCATATAGTACAACAGAAAAACCTTGTAGATTTTTGGCTAAAATCCTTTCAGTGACATGCATGTAGTTATCATAAGGTTTAAAGCTCAAAAAGGCTGATGATGATTCAGAGTCAGGTGGATAAGAGGATGATTCAGACTCCTTGGACTTCTTTGCCTTTTTCTTCACCGACTTGGATGATTCAGGCTGTGAGTCATCAGGTGTAGGTGATTGGTGTTCTCAGGTTATGAGTTAGGATGAGATGATTCTTCATGGTGGTGTAGTTCTTCAGATGAGATGTCCTTTTCAGTAGATGGGGGAGGCTGAGATTGTACTTTAGTGTTCAGTAGGAATGTGTCTTCCATTTCATCCCTAGCCTCATAAACTTCTTCATCACTAAGCTCTTTAAGGTCATCCTCAGAGTCCTTCATTAGGAACTCAAAATCTTGGAATGTTAGAATAGGAGGTTGAGTATGTGGCTCCACTTCTAAAGAAGTCTCGCCTTTGTTGTGGCCAGGGTCTGACACCTCAAATCGAGTGGATTGGATTTTATCCACCTGGTACATAGTGCCGGACCTGATTGATCTGTAACTATTGTGGAAGGCAATCCTCTATCAGATCCTCTATCAGCGAGTTAGGTATGTTTATCCTGGTTTTGGGATCATTATTGTTCTCTTAGGTAAAGTTATGATTTGCGATACCTCATCAAGATGAGTTTGAGTGAAAGGAAATAACATAACAAGCTGACACGTTGTTTTGTTTCTCTCTGGGTCTTTGGCATCAGTCGGTTTACCCTCAGGCAAAAGCTATGATATGTGAATGCCATCTTTGTGTGTAGAAGGCAATCCTATATCAGCGGGTTGTTTGTTTCCCTTTGAGTCTTTGGGATCAGGATTTATTCCCTCGGGTAAAGGTTGTGATGTACGAATGCCTTCATTGGGATTTATGGCAGGCAATCCCATATCAACGAGTTGTGTATTTCCATCTGAGTCTTTGGCATCGGTTAGTTGGTCTGTTGACACTGATTGTGATTTATCAGTGCCTCTCGATGACCCTTTCTTTTTGGTCAGGATGAGTTTGGACTTTTTCAGGGTAGACTGTTTGGTCTTGGCCTGATTCTTGCCCTTCGTTTCCTTTGGTGGTACTCTTGAAGCCTTAGGGCCCTATGACTTGGGTTTGGGTTTAGTCACAGTCTGAGACCTCTTTTTCTTCCCTACTTTTTCAAGTGAGGGGGTGGGAGACACTAAAGCTTGATGGTTCACAACACTGAGAATATACTCTATCAATTCAATTGGTGGGACTTCATAGGAGTTCCAATGATAATTTAACATACCTAGGACCAAGGGAGTAGACCCAAGTGATGCGTCATGAGTATACTCGGAACCAAGTAAGTTTTCAAGCACACAAGATAGAAACCTAGGATAACCCTTCTTCTAGGCTTTTCAGTGAGCCTGCTTACTAGATCATTAAAAATGATATCTTCTATGTCAATCTTAGTCCCTGTAAAGAGAACTATAGACTATCATCTGTGACCCTAAAATTAAAACTGATCAGTAGGATAGAAAGTCTTGTCTTCCCACCGAACTTCTAAATGGGGGGAGGAAACCATTGTTTAGAAATAAGGGGTCTCTTATTGACCAAATCACTTGTTGAATCCTCCACATTTCTTTCATTTTAAAGGCCCAACTTTAAAGTTCAGCCTTCATGACTTCAGTTGGTGAAGGAGTCTCATAGGTCATTATTGTAATCAAGCCTAGTGGTTGTACAAAAGTTTTTAAAATCAAAGGACAATTGCGTTCTTCAACCAGTCTTCACTGTTTGAACTTGATTTGTTGACCTTTTTAGAGGTGTCTATATTCTGAGTCATTTCTGAGGTGGGTTTGGATAGTTCAACCTCAACGTTCACAAAAGCTCTCTAACGTTAGTTTGGGTACACCACTGTTGGGTATTTTTAGTAAAGGCCACTTTTAGGGCGCGCGCGCGGCCCCCTTGCAAAACAATTTTGTAAATATTTTACAAAGGTCTTTGGATTGTTCACATGGTCATGGGGTTAGTTGAAAGTATCCAAATCAACATTGTTGTTCAGGAATTTTGATACGACCTCAAACAATAAGCATCCTGCTTTGACATTGTGGTCACTACTCTATGGATCTTTCTTGGAGGTGTTTACATTTGTGCATTTGAGGCTTCTGATGAGCTCAACAATAAGATCTGCTTTGACTTGTGGTCCATACTGGATTTTCTTGGAGGTTTCCATTTGTGATTTTGAAGGTTCTGATGAGATTTTGAAAGGTATTGATGTTACGAACACACACAAGTTAAAGCTTTGAGAGAAAATTTTGCAAGAGTTTAGTTTAGCAAGGAGAATATATATATATATATATATGTGTGTGTGTGTGTGTTTGTGTGTGTGTATGTGTGTGTGTGTGTGTATGTGTGTGTGTGTGTTTTTCAAAGGGGTATTTATAAGTATGGATCTTAAACTGTTTTGAGAACAAAATATTTTTTTTTTGAAAATGGTTTTGGGAATGGTTTGGTGTCTACATTAAATGCATTACCTAACTCATGGCATTATCACGACTATAACGGTGACAGTGTAGCCATTATATGTCGCACACTTTTTGTAGAGTGATGTGTGAGAGGTAATTGAAAGGACGTTTTGGGAAGAGGATTGTTTGTGTGAGAGTACGCATTAAATACGTAGTGGGTGCACGTGGGATGTGTGGTACCTATGAATGTTGGATGACAGTTAGATAGGGAATATTTGTTCCTTATTTAATGTGTTCACTCACCAACATAAGACATTCAAGTAACTAAATACTTATAGCATTTAGTTCCTCGTTTAATATGTTCCTCAAAGTTATGGGGTCATGATGTGTTATTTAAGGGATCAATTTTATTTACACCATATTGAACATCTTTTAATCAGGGACCTGACTAATCAATGTTCAGCATGCCTAACTCAGCTTTCAGTCTAGTGAAAGTGGGTTCATCCAAAGGTTTATGAATATATCATCTAGCTGATATTTGTTAGAGATGAAGTGTAATTCAATATCACCTTTGATGATATGTTTCATGATGAAATGATATCTTATATCAATGTGTTTTGTTCTTGAATGAAGAACATGGTTCTTGGAAATGGCAATGGCACTGGTGTTGTCACAAAAGATGGGTACCACATTGTACTGAATGTCATAGTCACTGAGTTGATTTTTCATCCAGAGTATGTTTGCACAACACCTAACAGCATTAACATATTCAGCCTCAGCAGAGGACATAACCACTTATTGATGTTTCTTTGCACTCTAACATACAAATTTTCCACCAAACAATTGACATGCACCTGAAGTGCTTTTCCTATCTATATTGCATCCTGCATAGTCTGATTCTGAGTACCCTTTAAGATCAAATCTTGAGCACTTTGGGTACCACGGACCAAGAGTGGGTTTACCCTTTAGATACTTGAAGATTTCCTTCACAACAGTGAGGTAGGATTCCTTTGGATTAGCTTGATATCTTACACATAGACATGCTGAGAGTTGGATATCAGGCTGACTTGCAGTTAAGTACATCAGAGACCCAATCATTCCTCTGTATAAGGTCTCGTTTACTCGTTTTCCAGAGAGATCAAAACCTAAGTGATTTGGAGGAACCATGTATGTCTTTACTGAAGACGTATCAAAGATATCATATTTCTTCAGTAAGTCTCTTGTGTACTTTTCTTAACAAATAGAGATTCCTTTGTCATCCTGTTTGATTTGAAATCCAAGGAAGTAAGTTCACCCATCATACTTATTTCAAATTTCTTTGTCATCAGTTTTTCAAACTGTTTTCAAAGTTTGTAATTTGTTAAGCCAAATATGATGTCATCCACATACACTTGGATAAGTAAGACATCGCCTTTGGTTTTGTAGATAAACAAGGTATTGTCAATTCTTCCTCTGAAAAACTTGTTCTGAATAAAGAAGGTAGATAAAGTCTCATACCATGCCCTTGGTGCTTGTTTCAGTCCATAGAGGGCTTTATCAAGCTTACATATATAGTCAGGGAATTCACTACTCTTAAAACCATGAGGTTGTTTGACATAAACTTCTTCCTTAAGTTTTCTATTCAGGAAGGCACTTTTGACATCCATCTGAAAAACTTTAAAGCTCCAGCTTTTATTATCAATTTTTTGAAGTTAAGGAAACCGTCTGTCGCATCAGAAAAGATAATGGAACTGAGTTTGTTAATCAGACATTGCGTGAATATTATGAGAAGGTTGGCATCTCTCATGAAACATCAGTTGCACGCTCTCCACAGCAAAACGGTGTTGTTGAAAGACGAAATCGTACGCTAATTGAAGCAGCCCGCACTATGTTAATTTATGCAAAAGCTCCTTTATTTCTATGGGCAGAAGCGGTTGCCACAGCCTGCTATACTCAAAATCGTTCCATGATACGTCGTCGTCACGGTAAAACACCATACGAGATTTTACACGACAAACCTCCCGATCTATAGTATCTACATGTGTTTGGTGCACTCTGCTATCCAACGAATGATAGTGAGAATTTGGGCAAGTTACAACCAAAGGCTGACATTGGTATTTTCATTGGATACGCACCCACTAAGAAAGCATTCTGGATTTACAACAGACGTACCAGACGAATAATTGAAACCATTCATGTTGTCTTTGATGAGCTGACCGCGATGGCTTCTGATCACAACAGTTCAGGACCCGCACTTCATGATATGACTCCTGTAACAATCAGTTCAGGACTCGTGCCAAACCCTCCTTCTTCAACACCATTTGTACCACCTTCGAGATCTGACTGGGATTTGTTGTTTCAACCAATGTTTGATGAGTCACTTAATCCCCCACCCTATGTTGATTTACAAGCACCAGAAGTCATTACTCCTATTCCTGAAGCTATTCATAAGTAGTTGCACATGAACAGGTTTTTTATGCACAACGGCTCACCTTCCTCAACTATACAGTTATCCAGATGCACCATCTCCAAGTAACTCTCCTACAACACAAGAAACTCAACTCCTATTCTTTCTCATGATGATGATGAAGAAATCATGATAATGTATCACACATATGTAGTTTGTTGTTTTGTGGATCCATCACTTTGGCATTCCAATTCCAGAATTACTTCGTCAATCCTCATCATCAATGTTATCATACAATTGTGCCTCCGATCACCACGTTTCTGAACACATAGCAAATGACAAGATCACCCTTGAGAATATAATCGGTGCTCTCACAGACCAGTTTTCACTCGACTACAACTCTATGAACAAGCCTTATTCTGCTACTATGATGCCTTTCTTACATCAGTCGAACCTAAGAACTACAAAGACGCATTAACTCAAGCATGTTGGATTGAAGCTATGGCAAGGAGGAACTTCATGAATTTTAACGGCCTGGAAGTTTGGGAAACTTGTTCCTCTCCTGACAAAGCATTTGTCAACTCACTTAATTGGATCTAATAAGTTAAGCTTGATGATTTAGGAGTATCTGAAAACAAGCTCAGGTTGGTCGCATCGTGTTATCGCCAAGAGAGGGAATCGAATTTTGAAGAGTCATTGCTCCGGTTGTAAGATTGGAGGCTATACGAATTTTTCTGGCGTTTGTTGCTCATATGAACATGGTCATCTATCAAATGGATGTGAAGACTGCGTTTCTGAATGGTAATCTGCGGGAAGAGGTTTATGTTAGCCAACCGGACGGATTTGTGGATCCCGCCCAACCTAAAACGTCTACTAGCTGTAAAAAAGCACTTTAAGGTTGAAACCACTCACGTCGTGGAATGGATATGTTGTCTTCATTCCTAATATCCAATGACTTCTCAAAAGACTTAGTGGATCCTACTCTGTTCATCCGTAGAGAAGGCAAGGAACTACTACTGGTACAAATCTATGTCCGATGATATTATCTTAGCTGCATCACTCCTTGAACTTTGTGATCTATTCGCTAAATAATTGTGTATCAAAATTCAAGATGTCATGATGGGTAAAATCTCATTTTTTTCTTAGACAACAGATTTCTCAAAGTCCAGAGGCATCTTCATTAACCATCTAAATATGCTCTTGAACCCTAAAAGAATATGGCTATGAATCTTGATGACCCATGGATACTCCCATGGTGGGAGAAGGCCAAACTGGATGAGGAAAAAGAAGTGAATAGCTGTAGATACCATCACACTATCGTTGGTAAGATGGCACCCTCCTTATCTCACATCCAGTAGACCTGACCTACAATTTGCTATATGCATGCAGTTGCCCTTTCAGGCTTGGCCTCCCGGAAAAGCACTTAAATGCCGTAACACGGATCTCTTCCGGTATCTAAAAGGACCGTACATCGGGGTCTTTGGTATCCGAAGATTCTTTCTTTGCACCAACAACATTTGCAGATGCATATCATGCTGGGTTGTCAAGATACACTGCCGTACACATCTGACCTCCGTATACAACTTTTGGAGTGAAAGACTTGTGAGTATGGTCTCTAAAAGCAGAAAGCGCTGCGATATCCAGTACAGAAGCTAATAAATTGCTCTGTACCGGTTGTTGTGCTCAAGTCCTGTGGAGTGAGATCACAAATTACCGACTATGGCTTTATGGATATAATAAAATATCTAAAAGTACTGTGATAACAAAAGCGCTATTGCCTTATGCTGCAACAATGTTCAACATTCCAGATCAAAGCATATAGACATCCGGTTTCACTTCATCAAGGAGCATGTTGAGAATGGTGTGATCGAACTTTACTTTGTCAATACGGAGTATCAATTGGCGGACATCTTCACTAAAGCTCTTGGCCGAGAAAGGATTGAATTTCTTATCAACAAGCTAGGAATGCGGAGTTTTACGCCAGACACTCTGAAACAATTGGCAGATGAAGTTGATGAATAGTGGTGGTACCTATTCAAATATCCTGTATAATAAGTAAATACTTAAAATCATAAAAACACAAAAAGATTTTTTATTTTTATTTTAAAAATTCAGAAAAACCAAAAATATTTTCTTTTATATAAAATTTTCAAAAACAAAATAAAAAATTAAAAAATGAGAAAAATTCAAAAAGAAGTTTTTCAATGGCATGTCTTTTGCAAACGATAATATTTACGTCCCTAGAAATGTCTTTCAATAAAGACACGTGGTCATAAATAAAGTTCGTGCAAAAGTTCAAATGTTTTTTTCAAAACATGCCATATGGCTTGCTATTATTTCAGATAGTAACCCGCTTTTCTCCTTGAGGAAAACATGTCGTCTAAAAGACAGTTGTTCCTAACAACGGGAATTTATTCTCGGGCATGGTCTACTTTATGACCATGCAAAGGCTTGTGATTACTTTGCATCACAACCTGTGCTTCCTATATTCCATAAGTGTACGTCTCAGTGCGCTTATGTGTTAAAATAAGAGAAATCTTATTTTTGTTGGTAAAAAGTTGTCTTCATAATGAATCAGTGTTTTCAGTAATCACAAAAAGATTTTTCAAAGACAATTCGACTTCTCAGACAATGACAATAGCTCTTTTAATAGAAAATGGGTCATTATTTGAGGGGGATAAATCATCATCAAATAATCTTTTAAAACAGTCTTTCAAAATAAGTCACGAAATTAACGGATAAAGTTGTTAATAATGAAGGATCATAATTTAAAGGGGAGTTAATGGATTTTAACTACACAAGCTTTAGATGTCATGTACTTAAAACTTTATGGACTTATTTGCAAATTAAGACTTAGTTGATTCTCATGGAATAGATTTAAGCTTATCAATTCTTTGAACACGATCTCGAGTATATGTGCGTACTAGGTTTTGCTGATTCTGAGGTATCGAAACCAGCAAGGGGGAAGGAATAGATATACAAGAAAGTTAATGAGTACACGTGATAGAATTCATAACCTATTCTTATTTTAGGTCATTCCGGGAAGACAAGTGTCATAATCGTAGAGAAAATCAGTGTTTATCTTGTTACTTTCGGGTGTACTATTTCAAATACATGAGGGTAGAGATATCTTGTGAGTTTAAGTATGCATCATTTAAGATACTAGGGGGAAGTGTTGTAAGAAGATTTATTCTAAGCGTGAGAAGATTGGTTACTGATTCAATAAAGGCTTCCTTAAACGGTTAATCACTAAGCTTATTCTTAAAAGAAGTAGAAATATGTGATAAAAGAGGTTCACATAGGTATGATGTTTCCTTAAGTTAGTCAGTATTCTGCAGAAAGAAATGAGTACATTTAGGACTTAATTGACTTAGGTGTTTCCATTTCGACTACTTAAGAAGGAATAATTGTGATATCCGGGACTTAGTTGACTTTGGTGTTACAATTTGTATCATGACTATCTTGAAGAGAGAAATGCGCTCATCCGGGACTTAATTGACCTTGGTGTTGTGGTTTCGAGTTAATTGTGCACTTCGGATATCTGGGCTTTATACATCAAGACTACTTGATGTGGCTTACAAGAAAGTTCTGAATCCACTCAAGAAAGGATTGCTGGTTTAGAGGGAAGCTAAGACAACTTCAACACTAGAAAGAAAGTTGAAGCAACGCTGAAGAGTGCTTGAACAGAGAAAGATCAGATTGACAACCTCTTGAAAGAAAGAAGGTTAATGAGGAGATTAGAAAGTTCGTTGGTGGGAGATTGTACGAAGGAGACCTACGACTGCGTCAAAAGAACCATATGATTCTATCATATGATGTTCTCATCATTCAGGTCAAACCTCGTATATAATAATCTTGTGAATATATAAAGTGTAGACTTAATGGTGATAATAAGGAGTGCTCGAGTACAAAATTTTCAAGAATTTCTTTGCAAATTCAAAATATTTCAAATTATTGTACTCAGCACTGTCTTATAAACCCTCAAACGTTGAGGGGGAGCAATAATAAGTTCCATTCTGCTCGAATATATCATTTTGTCCCCGAACGGTTAATCAATTGATATCCAAAATATCAAGGGATTAACATTTTTGATAAGGGGAGAAAATGTGATTAACCTGGACTTAATGTATATTGACAGAAGTGATCAAATAAAATGGACTCAATGCACTCCACACCTAGCATGTACTACGATTATGATGCACATGTTAAGGGGGAGCTTTTAGTGATAATGAAAAACTCTCAAAGTGCCTAGCATGTACTACAATTATGATGCACATGTTAAGGGGGAGCTTTTAGTGATAATGAAAAACTCTTAAAGTGTAAATCTTTTGATATTTATATCA
>BQNB010086225.1:3899-28253 GCA_026074375.1 Tanacetum coccineum | reverse complement strand
CAATCAAGGATTGGACGTCACCCAAGACACCAACCGAGATCCGTCAATTTTTAGGTTTGACTGGTTACTATCGACGATTTATCAAAGGTTTTTCAAAAATCGCTAGACCTATGACAAAACTGACTCAGAAAAAGTGTGAAGTTTTATTAGGGAGAAAAGGCAGAGGCTGCGTTTCAGTTGTTGAAGCAAAAACTGTGTAGTGTGCCGATTTTGGCTTTACCTGAGGGAAGTGAGAACTTTGTGGTATACTACGATGCTTCGCATAAAGGATTGGGAGCGGTTTTGATGCAAAAGGAGAAGGTAATAGCCTACGCATCTCGCCAACTCAAGGTTCACGAGAAGAACTATACCACCCATGATTTGGAACTAGGAGCAGTAGTGTTTACCCTGAAGATGTGGAGACACTATCTATACGGCACCAAGTGCGTTGTGTTCACGGATCACAAGAGTTTGCAACACATTCTCGATCAGAAGGAGCTGAATATGAGACAACGACGTTGGTTAGAGTTGTTGAGTGACTACGACTGTGAGATTCGATATCACCCAAGGAAGGCGAACGTGGTGGCTGATGCCATGAGCCAAAAGGAGAGAAGCAAGCCGCTACGAGTTTGAGCCTTAGTTATGACTATAGGGTTAAACCTTCCTAAGCATATTTTGAGTGCTCAATCGAAAGCCAAAAAGGGGGAGAACTTCATCAAAGAAGATTTGCATGGCATGATTAACAAGCTAGAACCTCGCACTGACGGAATGTTGTGTTTGAACAATCGAAGTTGGGTTCCATATTTTGGTGATCTAAGAGCTTTGATTATGCATGAGTCTCATAAGTCAAAGTATTCCATCCAATCTTGATCGATAAGATGTACCGTAGTAAAAAGAGGACCTTAGAGATGCGGTAATGTGGCCCATCATGAAAGCAGAAATTGCCACTTATGTCAGCAAGTGTTTAACATGTGCCAAGGTTAAGATAGAATATCATAAACCATCGGGTTTGTTGGTTCAACCAGAGATCCCACAATGGAAATAGGAGAATATAACAATAGACTTTGTAACTTAGTTGCCAAAGACGGCAATAGCTCAAGACACAATTTGGGTAATCGTTGATCGTCTCACTAAGTCTGCTCATTTCTTGCCTATGCGAGAAGATGACACATTAGAGAAGTTAACGAGACAGTACTTGAAGAAAGTAGTCTCAAAGCATGGAGTGCTAGTTTCGATCATCTCTGATCGTGATAGGAGATTTACGTCACATTTTTAGAAGTCCCTTAATAAAGCATTAGGTACTCGATTGGATATGAGTACAGCTTACCATCCAGAGACCGATGGCCAGAGTGAGAGAACCATTCAAACATTGGAGGACATGTTACGTTCCTGTATACTCGACTTTGAAAAAGGTTGGGATAGACACTTACCATTGGTAGAATTTTCATATAATAACAGTTACCATACCAGCATTAAGACTGCTCCATTCGAGGCGTTGTATGGGCGCAAGTGTCGATCACCTATCTGCTGGGCTAAAGTTGGAGATAGTCAGCTCACTGGCCCAGAGATCATTAACGAGACAACCGAGAAGATCATTCAAATCAAGAGCCGTATCCAAGTCGCCCGTGATCGTCAAAAGAGTTATGCCGACGTAAGACGAAAACCTCTCGAGTTTCAAGTAGGAGACAAGGTCATGTTGAAAGTATCTCCTTAGAAAGGAGTGATACGTTTTGGCAAACGGGGAAAGTTAAACCCTCGTTATATTAGACCTTTTAGAATAATTGCTAAAGTAGGAACCATTGCCTATCGTCTTGAACTCCCAGAGAAATTGAGCAGAGTTCATAGTATGTTTCACGTCTCAAAAATTGAAGAAATTCTTAGCCGATGAACCTCTTGCTATACCACTCGATGAAATCTAAGTTGACGATAAATTGAACTTCATCGAAGAACCTGTCGAGATCATGGACCATGAGGTCAAGCTTCTGAAGCAGAGTCGTATTCCGATTGTCAAAGTACGTTGGAACTCTAGGAGGGGTCCTGAGTTCACCTGGGAACGTGAAGACCAAATGCAAAAGAAATACCCGCACCTTTTTACCAACTCTGCACCCGCGGCAGAGGTTGCGTCCTAAGCTTTGAGGACAAAGCTTCTTTAACAAGGAAAGAATGTGACACCCCAAGAATTTCTATTTAATAATTTAGCCGTTTCCATTTAGTAATTTGAATTTTTAAAAGTTTCGTTTAGTTTTTTTGTTTAACCGGGAGGTTGTTCCGTTATTTTCTGAGAATCATCACCGGGAGCGAACCGTGACACCAAACGTTGTAGTATTTTGGCAATAGCCATGTTTTCATGTTTTAGGGCAAAATTTAAAATTTCATAATTTTCTGTGTTACCGTTACTCGTTTCGTTATTCACGTGATACGTGTTTTGATCTATACCTATGAATGTGCATGCAAAGCCTTGGAAATTAAATCCAAATATAAGCACTATGACCCTAAAATGTTGGAGACCATTTTGGTCCCCCCCCCTTTTGACTTAGCATAATCGAATATACACACACTCCCTAGCATGGGATTCCATTTTGAAATTTAATACAACTTAACATACTTCCTACAAAGTGGCTTGTACAAGGTCCTTCCTAGGCTCTCATTCGTGGATCATTTCGGTCCCCCTTTTTCCCTTGTACTCGGCCGAACAAAGACATGCACCAAGTCTAGGTGCATCATGTTAGCCTTAATTATATTAAGTCAAACAAGAATGTTATCAGTCTAAGAAAGTCAATCTAGGTCTTGTATTGTAATAGGCTAGTCGGGTTTAACGGGCTTGGATTGTAATCTAATATTGTCCTTGTTTTGGGCTCAAAGCCCAAGATATGCCAAGCCCGGCCCAAGTAAAAAGCCTATACGCCTACTAGTTGGCATTGGGTATAAATAGAACCCTCTCCACACAAGGAGAGGGTGTCGGTTACCATTTCATTCACTTGTGTGTGTGTGTGTAATCTTCCACTCTCTACTTTCTCTCTTTAATAAATCTTCCATTTTTCCTTTCTCCTTTTCTAGCTTATTGCTTATTGGTATGGATTATTATTGTGATATGGGTTAAGTTTTTGGGATAACATTTGGTATCACTCGCCACGGGTGGGTTTAGTGATTTTAGTTGTGGTTATTTTAGCTTATTGAGATTCGACATAATTTTTTTTTCTTTTCTTTTCGTGCTTTTAGAAAAAGTTCCATTTGTCTTGGATAAAATGTTGAGTTACTCTATATCATAAATCTCTTGGGCTAATAGTGATTGGGTAATTAAAATTTCATGGGCTTATTCATGTAGAAAAGTCATCAAATTTAAAACTTAAACAACTATTATTAGAACTGATTTGTGTTGTGGTCTTACATCTGTGGCCTACGTCATTTTATTCCAAACTTATATCTTTCTTTTTGCAGCTTTATTTGCCTTCTTATTTACAAGTTTTTTGTTGTTGTTGTCGTTGTGGTTTTTTGCTTATTTAAAGAGTTTATTGGTGTCTTTCTTGGTCTCGGCTTGAAGAGAAGAACAAGGTGCGAACAAAGTGTTTGATATTTTGTGTGAACCGAACTAGTTCATCGATCTAGTTGCATTCCTTCATGACTGATAGGTGTAAAATACACATATTCGTTAACACCAAAAATGACCCTAAATGACTAAAAACATACTAAAAATGGCAAAAATATACTTGTTTTTGTGTTTTGTGTGTGCAGGTACGGATAAGACAAATATCACAAGAAAACCGTCAAAAATGGGCAAACACGAACACGGAAATCAGAAGAGCACAAAAGAAGCCAAGGATTCAAGAAAAGTCAACTATGGTCAAGCTTCAGTCAAAGAAAGTCAAACCTTGGTCAACAGAAGTCAACCACTAGAAGACAAAAATCCCAATGTTTCCATTTAAGTCCTCTAAGTTTCAAATATTACACAAATTGTCCCTAAACTATAAATGGGCCCTTAATTCCCTAATAACCATACCCGGATCAAAATCCCATAACCAATGCCCAAAATCCCTAGCCCATTTCCCTTTTAATAAACTCCAAGGACCATTTGTGCCATTTCTGAAAATTGTTTTACACTACACCTTTAATAAACCAACTACAAGGACCAATCTTGCAAATAGCCCAAAGTTCAAATGTATTTTACCTATTTTACAGTTAAAAAGGGCGCGAAGACATGTTACTATTCATCGTCTCCTCCAAGTTACCTACAGTCAAAAACAAGGGGCAAACACAAATTAAGGGGTGATTAAGACAATTCAGAGGCTCTACAACACAATGGCAGGGACAAATGAGTAATCTCAAAGCATCTCATTAATCAACCCAAGCTAGAATGCCACGTTGGCAGGCAAGGAAGCACAAGAGAAGCTGGGTTTTGCACTAATTGCTCTCACAAAAGAAGCACATATGTCTCTATCACGGATTGCCAAGCTGGCAATCCGTGTGAGTTCAATTGTGATCCAAGGGCCATAATCAATCCTCCAATCATTAAGAGAATGTACGGACATGATTTAGAGGAGCGTGTTGAGCAAGCAAAGGGCTAGAATCTTCTTCAGTGGTTATAAATACTCATATCACACACACACTAAAGGAGTTTTGTAGTTAGTTGCTTTTAGTGTAGCTTAAAATTTCCTTTTTAGCTTAAACGTAATTTTTCTTAAATGTCTTGTAATTTCCTCTTTTCAGCATTGTAATCTAGTTTTCATTAATAAAAATCAGTGTAACTTTGTTTTATCTTCACTCTTAAGCTCTCATTTTTCTTTAAATATTAAGCTATAATCTCATAAGCTACTCAAAAGCTCTTATAAGTCTATAAGCTTATAATAGAGCTTAATTCAGTCTAATTTTACTAAAATAATAAAACTAGTTCAATACCTTGTCTTATTTGGATTAAAAGCTAAATGGAAGGGGAGTCAATTGTGGAAGGACTCCCATGGACCTATACATGCGTATTCTAAATAAGCCAGAGCTGTTGATTAAGCTCAATTGAGCCTTAGCTTCTGTTAAGCTGAAGCCATTTGTAAGTCTTCTTTAATATTCCTTTGTCATTTAAGTTTTAGTTTAAATAATTGCTTAATAGTGTAGATTGCTTATTTGCTTATTAGTTTCTTAGATTTTGTTTCTAGTTGCTTATTTGTGTCTTATAAGTGCTTATTAGTCATCATTTGAATCTGTCTTTAGCATAATTAATGTAGATCTTATTATTTCATACTTGTCTTTAAAAAAAATCACTAGAAAACCAAAAATATAGTAGCATAGTTTTTAAATCAGTGTTTGAATCTGAGATTGATGTTAATTTGTTATTGTTTGATGATTATTGAGATGTTTAGATCCTGCATAGAGTTGCTTGTTCATTGATTGAGTAATTTGAGGTCTTGAAGTTGTTATATCAAATGTTAAGGGGTGTTTGGATTAAGGCAAATTGACTCTCAAAAGTCAAAGTGACTTAGTGATTTCTTTTTGGTTAGTTGACTCAGCATATTTGATTAGGTTTTGAGTTATTTTGAATCATTAGTTTAAGCTTATAATCATTTTGAGGCTTAATATTTTCATCTCAGCACCAGGGGACTTTTTCCCTTTGTCTTTGCTTGTGCAAATTTGAACCAAGCCATACAAGGCTTGGTATTTACTTGTTTTGTGTTTTTGCACTCTCAATAAGAGTGTTAAGTGCAGGTTTAACCTCATTAGGTGCCTGCATTTGAGCTTGGCTTTGCCATTTGCATCAGCAGTGGTAACTTACCACTACTGTCATTATAAGATTTCATTTTAGCTAGGAAACTTAGGTTTAGGTTTCAAAATTCGGTTTGCTCTTAGTTTAGATATAGCTTTAGATAGATTAAGCTTTAGTTTCTAATTTATAGCTCATTTCCTTAGGTGCATTTAGTTTTAAAAGTCATTAAAAAGCCAAAAAGACCTAAAACAGTAGGTGAGTAGTATTAGCTTCTAAATTTGGATTTCAAAGTCATATAAATACTACTAGAAGACTGGCGTAAACAGTACACATGCAGCTATATCTAGTACGCTAGCGCGCGCGATATATATAACATATATCAGCGCTCAGGATCTCTCGCATATAGACGACTCTATCTCTCTATAGATCTAGATGTAGTATAAGCACAGGTGAGTCTCTCTGGATTCACACAGAGTCATCGAGTGAAATCCTTCTCTACGTATCTACATAGCTCAAGTTGATTCACTTCTATCTTTGAGTGCAATCAGCTAATTTAGCAAAAGACAGTAGTATAGAACAGATAAGTTTAAATTTAAGATTCTTAGCTTGTAGAAGTAGTTTTTATAATTGAAATTAATAGCCTGTAGTTAGGTTGTTAAGTGCTCATAAGCTCAAGCTATGTCTCAGCTTATTGAGCTTATTAACTCTATTGAATTTCGAATCATTTGTGCATTTTCCTGAGTTTACTCTCTTGAGCATTAGATTTAAAGGATTTATTGTGTTTCTAGCTTATTTTGTTTTTCATTTTTAGTTCAAATACTTCATAAAAGCTGCTTAGTAGAGACTTTTTTTTCTTTGAAATTGAGCTTAATTTTGATGCTTTTTTGCGCAAGCTGTTAGTCAAAACAAGCAAAGTTAGCTCAAAAACTCACTTTACTAAGTAAGCAGCGTTTTCAAAAGCTCCTAGAGAGCTTATTTTTATTTTAGCTTAATTGTTTATATAAAAAGGATTTGAAAAAAAGAGTGTTATCTTTCAGTTTTAAAATATTGCGTGTTTGCAAAAAATACAAAAAAATTAGTCAAAAACGGTGTGGCCAAACCTCGGAACACCAAGACACTTCCTACTTATAGACCATACGTTTTTACTAAGTGAGCATAACAATTAGCTCATACCGTTGAGCTATTGAGCAAAAAATCATCTTTGTTTTATTACACGGTTTCTTTCGTTTCTCTTAAATTATAAGGCCGTAGCTAAATAAGCGTTTTTCACAGCTATATGATAAGCTGATGTTGTGTCTCTTATTTCTATAATCTTTGTTGCATCCATAGAAAAGACTTTACCTGAATTTTTGACAATTTTCATTAATATAGGTTATATTTAGATTTGTTCGAAAGATTTTAATTTTGAAAAATCATTAAAAATAGAAAAAAGTTTCAGAAAATTACAAAAAAATAGTTTTAGTTTATTTAGATAATTACTTTTAGGGTTTACATTTATAATTATCATTTTACAAAACAACCTTTTAGATTTTAATTTTAATTTTTAAGCTTTTATTTTTAATTTTAAAAATAGGATTTTAATTTTAAAAATAGTAAAAAATAGTCTTCTGAGTTTTTATGATATTCTAGATTTTTCTAAGTTTAAAAATTGTTTTTCTAATTTTTTAGGACTTAATTTGCTATTTTTTAGGATTTAATTAGATTAAATTAGTTTTTAATTCATAATAAATTCAAAATTAATTAATAAAATATTTTTCTTTTTCTTAAAATTTTCTTTTGTCCTATTTTAGGTTTACAAATTTAGTTTGCATTTTTAGGGGTTAATCTTAGTATATTTGATTAATTATCGCGTTTTATTTGTTTCTCGTTAATTGTTTAAGTGTTTAATCGCTTTTAATTGTTCATTTTAATTGTTGCTTTATTTAGTAGTTATAGATAATCAAAAATATCTTATTCTCCATTCAAAACATAATCTGAGCTATAAACGTGGTTCCTCAATTCGCAAAGTCGTAATGGGGAAAACGAACCCGGGTGATCATTCAACCCGTTAGATCCTTTCGTCCTCGAAAGTTTTATTTTTGTTAAATATTTCAAAAATCCAAAAAATTAAAAAATATAAAAAGTAAAAAAATAAGTTTCTTTTCCTTTATTAGTATAATACATATAAAATATAAAATAAACTAAATCAAAAATATACAAAAGAATTGTCCTAACGAAAACTGAATAAAAATACAAAAACACAAGAGTTGGTAAACGACACACCAACAAATAATACCTTCAATTAGGTATTATCATAAAATAAGTTCCGGTGAACTTGAAAAGTTCCCAAATCAAACCAAAGATTCAAAAACTTGCATTTGTGTCACTTACGAAATACGGCTCACCTAAGAAGAAATTTTTAAGAGTTACCGTGAATAAGTTGATTATTTTTTTTTGTTTTAAGTTGTTCATCCGTATAATCCATTTAAAATAGATTGTTATTAAAAAAAATTCAAAAATCCAAAAAAATTAGTGTAATTTTTGTTTACTTTTTAATTTCTTTATTTTTAGTGCATGCGCACAAAAATTCGAGGAGGGGAGAAGGGGGGGGGGGAGGTGGGGGGAGGGGGGGTGGAGGGGGTGGGGGGGGGGTGGGTGGGGAGGCGGGGGGGGGTTGGGGGGGGTGGGGGGGTGGTTGGGGGGGGTGGTTGTGGGGGTGGGTGGGGTTGTGTGGGGGTGGGTGTGGGGGGGTGACTGGTTAAGGGGTGTGTGTAGTTTATATTTAATTATTGTAAGTCAGCAATTAAATGTGGGGTTATATAGACTCAATCTCTAATCAAAATCGTCGAAAACAACAATTAACAACGGTTATTGTTGAGAGAACCCGAGTTTCCAATGGCCGAAAATCGTACCATGGATCAAATGATACAGAAGCTCATCATCGAGGATACGAAGATGCAAATTGTTGTTCCACCGATAAATGCAAACAAATTTTGAGCTATACAAACTTTGATTAATCTGTTCAAAGTAATACAATTTAACCGGTAAACAAGACCTCAATAATCATCGTCGATTTTTCAACCAGGTTACTTCTACGTTAACATCCTGAAGTTCCAAATACAACGATATGCTTTGCTTTCCTTTTTCCAGCTGCGAAGGTGAAGCCCAGACTTGGCTAGATAAGAACCCACCGCGATCGATTCTAACGTAGGATGATCTTGTCTCGAAATTCATAAACCAATTCTTTCCACCTTCGAAAACAACTTACCTTTGAAATGAAATCACTACTTTCTACCAAAAACCAAATGAAACTTTCAACGAAGCATGGGAACGTTTCAAAGGACTTCTTCGTCATTGCCTCACCATGGTTTTTTCAGATCTCATCTCTCATCAACTTGATACGTTCTACAATTCTTTGAATACCAATGATTCCAGATCTTTATGATTTCCCCGCGGTGGCAATTTTCTAGATGAAGATGCCATCGTGATGTTTAGTCCATTATTGAGAGTAAATCCACAGGTTCAGTTTATTCAAGAGGTCGTGCAATTGAACCAAGAGTGCAGATCGAATGCTCCTCTTCTACTCTTCTACAATCTTCTAATTCTTTTGAATTTCAACAACTCGCCGCTTCTCTTGAAGACAAAATAGATATTCAAATGAGCCGATTAGAAAATATGATTAGTGAAAAGAATGTTACGACTCCTGCTACCATCAAAGCAGTCGAGCAAGTTTGTGTTACGTGTGGTTCAAACCATAATTTCAATAATTGTCCATTAACAAGGAATGATTTTCCTGTTTTTCACGATAACATTCATCAATTCCAACAAACCGCCGCCGTTGGCAATTTTGTTCAAAGGAATCCTCCTAATTTGGCAAGTCAAATAAGACCACCCGGTTTTAATCTTCAAAACAACCAAGGAAACCAAAGCCGATATCAAGGAAACAATTTCAATTCGAATCAAAACCGTGGAAACAATTTCAATCAAAACCATCAAAACAATCAAGGTCAAGTTTTTCAACCACCAACCAATCAACCACCGGTTTACTACGCAAAGTTCCACATATCAATCTCATACGCCACCAAATTCAAGAGTTCAAAAACTGGATTTATGAAAAACCACGTCAGGCAAATGATCGGTATTTGAAGCGAATGTTCAAAAACAAATCAAAATTTGCAAAATCTCAAATGATTAATGTTACGAGTTTGTGACAAGATCTATTGTAATGAAATTTCAAAAATTCCGCCTCTACTTCGAATTCAGGAACTCTTCCAAGTCAAACCGTAACTAACCCTCGTCAGCAAATTAATGCTATCACCACAAGGAGCGGTAAAACTTTGGAAGGACCTTCGACTCCTCTTGTTCCTATACTCGTTGTTTCTAATCCTCAAAAAGAACCCAAACAAAACCCAGAGATCGTCAACTTGTGGAAAAAGTGCAAAATCCAAAGTTCGAGAAAATACCGCACTTATCCCACCTCCGAAGGAAGAAGAATCCAATTTCATAGAAACTTCCAAAACCAAAACAGCAAAGAAACCGTAATGATTGAAATTCAAGATCTAATTCTCCAAGACCTAATTCGATATCAATCAAACTCCCATATTCCCGAGAGGATGAAAGTGAGAGAAGAACGATAAAACCAAGTGCTCAACATAGTCAGTTTTTGAAAATTTCAAAACAACTTCCATAGAGATTAGATTGAATATGCTCTGTCGAAATGTCAAAGTTCAACAAAATGGTTCAGTGCTCGTTCTAATGGAACAAAGAGATAGCTAGTAGGGATACGCCATACGACCGTGAATGCCGAATGTTCCGCCATCATCATGAACAAAGTTCTCGAGAAGCTCGAAGATCCAGGAAAATTTCTTATTCCATGTGCTTTACAAGAGCTTGATAGGACTAGTGCTTTAGCCGATTCTGGAGCTAGCATTAATCTTTTACCTCATTCTATCTACAAGCAACTTGGGCTTGAAGCGTTGACTCCCACTCGACTGTGCCACTTTCGGTTTGAACATTTCAGGTCCTGTCTCATACACAATCTTGTGCATCAATAAGTAGTGTGGTAATCAGTGTTATGTGTCATTTTAATGAATTTTTCATGAGTTTCTCGTTAAACTCCAAATCATTTATAAACGAATCACATGGTTGATTGCTGGCATTGAAGACAAGTATCATGGACCCAGTGATACGCTGCACAACACTCCCTAGCTACTCAAGATCCCTCAAAGGATTCTTGTTTCATTTCTCACGGAGATCAATACATTTCTATCGTCTCTCTCACTCCAAGTTAGATGATATTGAAAAGGTGGCAGTCTGCTCCAACCTCCAACTACTAAAAACCAAAAATGCACTATTGAGTCTAGAGCCATGAAATCATCCATAAATATCGTTAGGACACTAATACAAACTCTACTTGTTCTTCACACACTATGACAACAAGTAAAGATCTTAAGAGTCCCCGCATTATCCTCGTGGTATTGCCAGAACATCCGAGTGATACGAAAGTACTCACAATGAAGATGAAAATCCTTCTAGAGCCAACATCAAACAAGCTCTTAGTAGGTGACATGTGAGATCCACTATGGATTAAACTTGTGACAAATGGAAAGCAACGATGGTGCGATTCTTTATGAATCAAACTTGTTCCAGGCAGTGAATTGACGAATAGTTTTTGAAAAACCTTTCGTTGTGCTCAATAACTGATTTTCAAGCACATTGACTGTGTATATCTTTCAAAACAAATGTGTTTCTGATGAAATTTGATTTTGTGCTATAAAACACTATCGATGTGTGGTATGTGTTTAATTACACACACCTTTTACCTTTAAAAACAAGTTAAAATAACCAAAAACGGACTTAAAATGCCAAAAATATGCTTGTTTTGCTAATTGTGTTGTGCAGGAACGGATATCTAAGAAAAGGACGAAAAACGAAGCCAAAACGACAAAACCGGACACGGAATGGAAAAGCGTGGAAAAGACAAAGTCAAGTCAAAGCCCAAGTCTGAAAAAGTCAACCAAAGTCAACCCCGACAAATCCAAAGCCACAAGTGAAGAAAAATAAGTTTAGGGACCAAAATTGCCAAGTCCCTAAACTTATTTAATGAAGGATATAAAGAAAATGATTGCAAGGGCTAAAAATGCCAACTGCCCAAAGTATTAACTACAAGGGCCAAGTCTGCCAACCCTCCAAAGTTATACACCACAAGGACTTGTGGTGACATAACATATATAACCCTTGGGGGGTGTTTCTGCCAACACCCCAAACTTTAACAACCACTTGGACTTAAAATGCAATAACCACTTATACCTTGAGGGACCAATTGTGTCAAAACCCCAAACCCACACCTGGAAATTGAAATACTGTACATCTTCTACAAGCTTTCCCGCCAAATCGCATAAACCCCCAAACCTGTCATTTTCCACCTCGTTGACCCCCCATAACACTCCAAAACCATCACCACCTCTTACCCCACCCCCACATGGGTTAATGAACAGCTTGGCAATCCTATGTGATCGTATTGGCCAAGAACAAATCAATGGTTGTGACAATTTTGAGTGGGCACCAAGCATAATGAAGGGCCAGGATTACCCTTGTGTTTACACTCTCACAACAAACACAAGACAGTTTTTGTGTCTACAAAGAAGCACAAGAAGAGAAGACCCAACCCTAGCTCGTTTTACTATTTAAGCTTTTGTAAGTCACTGTGGCAACTAGTTAGTTTTTTGAGTTAGTTTTTAGTGTAATTTTCTTTAAGTTCAGCTTTTAAGTTTTAGTCCAACTTTTATGTACCTTTGAAGATTAATGAAAATTCAGCTTAAATTTTACATTGTGTCTAAGTTACTTGTGTTTCTTTAACAACCATATAAGCTCTTAATATAAGCTCTTTGTAATCTGTTTTCAACTTTGATACGAAAATTTAAGAGAAGAAAAAAAAAGTTACTGTTTGATCAAGCAAAAGGATGAATGAGCAAACAAGGATGGCTCATTGGGTTTCTTAGTTAAGCTTTTATAAGCTAGATAGAGTAGTTTAGCTTATTTATAAGCTAGGGATGGAATTGAGAGCTTATTTGCTGTTGACTTCACCTCCTGTATTTGAAGCAAGATTTAGGTAACACCTTTTTAAATTTTTCCAAACGTTATGTATTTGCCTTACTGTGGTGGCTTGATAGTAGCTTGGATTAAAAGGCTTGCGTGATCACTGGATGTCGTATTGGAGGTAGAGGCTCAGATCTTACATTGTCGAGTGTATAGAGTCTGAGGCGGTACGCGCGGAGGAGTTAGGAGACTGTCTAGATTATGTAGCTGTGTAGTTCAGAACTAGAGGAGTAGACATCGAGAAGAGTTAACATTCCTATTAGATGTTCGAGAATGTGATATGCGTATCACAATATCTCATTAAAATTGAAGGGGAGGGTCTTACATAATGGGGAAGAGAGATCCTATTCGCTTCTGCGCAGGTGGGGGGTGTTTGGGATAAGCCCAAAATGGGTCAAAACAAGAAGGTTATGGGTTGGTGTCAATTGGTTAATTTTGGCTTAAAGTATTAAGCCCTTTTTAGTCTGTTTTTCCAAGGTTTTTAAGTTCAAAAACTGAATTTCAAGTTTTCTCATTTGTCCTTTAAAACTGTTGGTTTCAAAAGAAGCTCAAAGTGCTTATTTGTTTAAGCTTTAGTAAACTTAAGTTGTAGTGCTAATTTAGGTGTCATTTGTGTGTGAAAGAACCAAATAACCAAAGCCTTAGAAGTCCTTGAGATTTGTTAAAATCTGTCAACATTTTCTTAGTTTTTCAAAAAGGCCAAAACATGTCCCATTTTCACCCTCAAAAACCAGGGGGTAAATCATTGTTTTAGGTTCTAAAAATTGGTGCATAAGTTCATTTCATGGTACATTTAATCTGTCTTAACTTAATTTTTAATTTTGTGCTTATTTGACAGCTTATTTTAAGCTGCCAAATTAAGCCCCCTTGTTTTAGCTTAGTTGCCCTGGTGCTAGACACCATTTTTAAGACCATCTTTCTAGCTTATTTGTCCTTAAGCCCCTAGACCTTTTAGCTTATTTAGGTTACCCCTAGGTCCAGCTATAAGCCCTAACAAGCTCAGACTTTAAGAAGCCCTCTAAGTAGCTTTAATTTAAGACCA
This sequence comes from Tanacetum coccineum, assembly GCA_026074375.1. Lineage (NCBI taxonomy): Eukaryota > Viridiplantae > Streptophyta > Magnoliopsida > Asterales > Asteraceae > Tanacetum > Tanacetum coccineum. The sequence continues at coordinate 14,466 of BQNB010086225.1, read as the reverse complement.
AAGTAGGCCTTTTGACTGTTTCATTTAGTTTAGTTTAGTAAATTGCTTATTTTCTTTTTCTAGCTTATTAGGTGTTTACTAATGGTCGAATTTAGATGCTTTTAGTTATAGTTGCTTATTAGGATTAAGTTTTCCCTTGTTTTTAGCTTATCTTGCCCCTTAACAAGTTTAGTAGACTTAAAATTTACCCTAGCAGTACTAACTCTCAAGTTAGTACTGCTGAGTGTTTAAGCCAATTCCTGGCTTATTGGGTTTCTTTCATTTGCTTATTTTGTTCCTAGAGATTCATATTATTTGAGTGTTAAGCTGTGTGTGCTCATTTTCCAACTTTGCTTGCTTATTTTGTGTTAACAGTCAAAAAGATTTAGCCATTTAAGCCTTAAGCTTATTTAAGCTTTCTGTCTAGTTTAAGCCCTTTTCAGCTTATTTAGTTGTAGATTTTAACTCATTAGTGCTTATTTAGGATAGGTTAGATAATTCATTCAGCTTATTTGTTCAAAAGTTAGCTTAGTAGTCTAAAAAGTCAAAAGCCATAAACCCTTTAAGCTTTAAGCTACTGTCTGTTTTAAAAAGCCCTTTTTCAGCTTATTTATAAGCATTCTCAAAAAGTCGTAGTTATGAAAATTGTTAAGCTCAAGGAGCTTAACAAGTTTGTTTGAAAAAGTTTTTTAAAAAAAAAGGGGAGATAAGGGGAAACCCGGGTGAGCAAGACTCGAACCCGGGCCTCTACCCTCAATACACCCCTTTTTATAACACTCCCTTACCGCTGTGCCCTTGGGTCTTTTCTGAAAGACTCTTGGGCACTTAGTTATTTAAGGGTGTTTTAACCCTTAAAGCTATAAGCTGTTTCCAGCTTATTTTCGGCTTATTTATAAGCCGAATTTTAGGTTTCTTATTTTTCTTAGGTTAGTATTAGTGTAAAGTATTTTAGGTAATTTTTTCAGAATTTTTAAAAATAGTCTAGTATTTTTTATAATTTAATTTAGTTAAAAGTTTTAAAAATTCATAAAAAATACAAAAATCATCAAAAAAATATTTTTCTTTTTTAGAAAATTTTCTTTAGTCATATACTACGTAGGAAAAATATAAAAACTTTCGTAGGGTTAATTTTTCAATCTTTTGATTTTTAAAGAACGGGCCTCGGGTACGGAAGAACAAGGCTCGGGTACGGTTCTTGTCTTGACTCGTTTTTGGGTCAAACGACCTCCGTTTTCAGTCTAGTCTTTTTCATTCTTCGTTATTAGTCCCCTAGAGTAGTTTAGAAGTAAAAATTTCTTTATAGGGTTAATTTTGAAGATTTTGGGTTTTTGACCCTTTATTCGGGATTCATGCTCTCGTTTTTCAGCTTAATTTCATAATTTTTAGGTTTTTCTTAATCGTTTTTTGTTTGTTATTGTTTAGCTTAGCTTTCCACATATTCTCAAATCGTCTTCTCTCATTCAAACTCCAATCTTACGACTGTACGTGGATTCTCCAGTCCAGCCTCGTTGGATAAACGACCGGGAACTCGGTCCCTATACCTACTTCTCTGGTTTTATTGATATTTGTTGTTTTTTTAGATTATAATATTATTTTATTCTTTTATTATCATTATTATTATATAGTTGAAAGTATATTAATCTGCCATATTCATATTTTATTGCTAACTGTCTTATTATCAGGTTATAGACGACGGTAATGTTGCAGCCTCATTCCTGTGAAGTAGGATCATAAAACCACATGCTCATTACTTAGAAGCTTTCAAAGTCAATCGGCTCAAACGTCAAGATCATTGATTCTAATCTTCCCCACATCAAAGAGCCTAAGAATCAAATATATAGAATCGTCAATTGGGGAAAATTGTTTAGACTAATTAATCATATATGTCAAAACAAGAAATGTAACAAGTAATTAAGATGTTGGTCAAGAGCACAGTTGATCTAGGACGTCAAATTATGAATATTCAAGGTTCAGGAGGGATGCAAGATAACGATCCTCAAGAACTCAAAGTTAAGAAAGATAAAGGCTCAAGATCAAGATCACAAAGCATGAATGAACAAAGCCTTTACAAAAAGACCATACCAAAAAGGCATCGCATAAACGTCAAAAATTCATATACTTTAACGTCAAGGGATGACATGATAAAACAAAGAAAATCCTACAGAATGTTATCGTGAGTACGGTTGAGTTTAAAGAAAGAGACCTCAACATTGGGGGAGATTGTTAACCTTAATTATATTAAGTCAAACAAGAATGTTATCGGTCTTATAAAGTCAAATTCGGTCTTATAAAGTAATAGGCTAGTCGGGTTCAACAGGCTTGGATTGTAATATCTTATTGTCCATGTTTCGGGCTTAAAGCCCAAGATATGCCAAGCCTGGCCCAAGTAGAAAAGCCCATATGCCTACATGTTTGGCTATATTTAGGGTTATAAAGAAAACCCTCTCCACACATGGAGAGGGTGTTGTTGCATTTGTTCACTTGTAATCCACTAATTCTCTCTCTTAATCTAACATTCTAAGTTCTTTTCTTCTCTCTCTTTTTCTTTCCTATTGACCGGCTCATTAAGAGCTTATTTGGGTTTGCTTAATTGTTGTGTAAGGATTATTATAGGTACTACATTTATACCTCCTTTGGGTTGCAATACAATGGTGCATCATTTCTGAACTGGTTGAACATTTCTTGAACCTGAACTTTAATCTGAAATCGAAGACGTTCATCCACGAACAGAAGAGTTCCATTCGATCAAAGAAAAATCACTAAAAACCCAAGAATTGTTTATCCGCCAATTCTCGACATCAACCACTTTCGTCACTTTCTAGTTACTCTTGAAAACCTTTACCCAATAGATGATGAACCCATGTGGGCTGCTGACCATGTTGTCACTCTGACTCTTGGTTCTGCAATCACTATTCCTGAAACTGCCAACGAATTTGCTATCAAAGGTAACCACTTGACTCTTGTCAAGGGAAACCAATTTGATGGAAGAACCAAAACTGATCCTCATAAACACATTCACGAATTCCTCAGGGAATCTTCGATATTTTTAAATACAGAGATACTAGGAAAATGAAGCGTTCGCCTAATGATGTTTACCCTATTACCTCACTGGAGAAGAAAAAAAACATGGCTGGACGAACTCAACGAAGGAACTATAGAAACATGGGATGAACTTCGAACCACTTTCATTAGCCGATTCTTTCCCCCAGCTCTTTTCGATCGACTCCTCGGAGAAATCCGAGCTTTCTCTCAACATGAGAACGAATCTCTAACCGACGCTTGGCTTCGTATGAAGGAAATACTTCGAAACTGTCATAGTCACAATCTGTCCGTCCAAAGGCAACATTTTCAAAAGATCTTCTATCATGTCCCTAAGCGAAATAGCCCAAGAAGTTCTAAAATGCCGCAGCTGGTGGTATTTTCTCTATAAAACTCCTATCAAGCTTATAGCTTTTGGAAAACGACAATGTCTTACTAAAGCCTCGAATGGTCTAAAACCAAAAATCCAAACCATCTTCTTAGAAACGTTTGCTTCACGTTGAAGGTAGCAGTAGTAATTCAATACATGAGTCAAAAATTATGGCCGAAATGCATGCCATGACCCTGAAAATGGCATTATGATCATGATATATAAGAACTCCAAAACCATTCTAAAAAAACAAAAAACCCGATCTTGATTGAGGATGATATTATACCTATGTCCATGAAGAAGAATCCAAATTCATTAAACTTTTTCGTAAGATCGTTTTTAAATGGATTACCATGACCTGAGACATTAAATCGTGATAATGCATCAACACGTAACGAAGTAGTTACAATCGAGACAACTCAAAACCACTACTGATGATAAACCATACGATCTTCAAAACTATTTCATCGATTTCATGAAATCTCAGCAATCGACCAACCTTTCGTCAAAGAAACGTTCATGGATCTTAAAACTCAACTCGAAACCGTTGCCAAAAATTATCAAGCTTCAATTCAAAACCTTAAAACCCCAAGCTTCAAAAGACCCATTGATTGTGTGCACAAGCCAATCTGGTCGACCTTCTGGATCTCTTCCCAGTAACACTCAACCAAACCCAAAAGGACACAATTCCAAAGTCTACCAACCACCACAATCTCGTAATGAGCATGTGAATGCCATATTCACAAGAAGTGGTAAATCCTAAAACCACCGGAACTCAGATGATACAACAAACTAATCTGAAAAACCCCTTATAAATTTGACATAGCGATGAGAAGACGAAAGATCCGTGAACCACCACACCGAAAATTAAAAATCCAAAAACCAGTCAGGAGGATATACATTACCCAAACCATACAAACCAAAAACCTCGTATCCTTAACGTCTAAGGAAAGAAAAAATGGAAGCTCAATACGGAAAATTTCTCAACGTAATTCGCGCAGTTCGAATCAATGTACCTCTCATCGTTGTCTTGGCCGGAATGCCTAATTATGGAAAATTTCTCAAGGAACTCATAAGAAACAAACATAAAATTGAACAAATTTCTGCCGCTTTCTTAAGTGATGAAAGTTCAGCAATGATCAAAAACAAAGTTCCACCTAAACTCGGAGACCCTGGAAAGTTTTCTTATTCCATGTAATTTCAATAAAACTTTCTCCTGCAATGCCTTAGCCGACCTTGGTGCTAGCATTAACCTTATGCTATATTCACTATATGCCAAATTATCTCTCGAAAATTTTAAACCTACTAAAATGAGCGTAAGATTAGCCGACAGATCATTCCAATACCCTGTTGTAATAGTTGAAAATATGCTCGTTGAAGTTGGTAAATTTTCCTGTTGATTTCGTTATTCTCAAAATGGAAGAAGATAGTAAAGTTCCTCTTATTTGGGACACCTTTCTTTCACATACTGACGCAGTAATTTGGGCTTAAACGAAACAACTCAACCTTGAGTTAGACTGAATGGAATGATATTCAATATCGATTCTACAATGAAACACTCCTATTAAATAGGATGATACCTTGTTTTAGTATCGATGTATCGCCCGTGAAATCTTGAAGAAGATTTCGACGCTTTCTAACATGAAGATAGCTAAAATTCTGCCATCTCCATTGACCCCCCCCCCAGGATCCCTTTCTCGAAGAAGAAATCTTTGCTGATTTGATGAATTCTCGCACTTACTGCCTATGAAAGCTCTGACTTGATCTGATATCGTGAAGATCCGCATTCGAAAAGTCCACCATCAATACTGATTATAGATAAAAACCAATCTCTCATAGAACTCATCCACGGATCTCAAACTTAAAACCCTCTCCAGGATAATCTGGAATATGTATTCCAGGAACCGTACCACCTCTTTTTTTTTCCTGTTTTCATATCACCTCAACTCTATCCAAGAAAGAAACAAATACTCATATCTGTCCTTAAACCAAGCACAAGCAACCCCTTTGCTTGGAAAAACAACAGGGATCCCTCCTCCTTGTTATTTGCCATCATTTTGAAAACACAAGATACAACGTCTAGATGATTAAGAACCTATGTCCAAAACTAAAGAAGGTTGATCCAAAAATGCAGGAAGTTTATCTCTGAAACTCTTTGAGAACGACATAATTTTTCCAAATTATAGATAGTCCTTGGTTAGTCCTATCCACTGTGTACTCCAAGATGGTAGTTTTACAGTTGTCACAACAATATGATGACTAGTTCCAACCAGAACCATTATAGGTTGGCGAGTTTCTGCATTCGATTTTCTTAAACACAAAGAAGCAACCGTTTATAAAATATCATTTTCCTTTTACATTTATGGTCAATGCTAGAATAGACTGTAATATGAAATAAATATTTTTGTTTCCTCGATGTTTTCTAGGTATTTTCAATTCCTATCGATCCCTAATGATCGAGAAAAAACAACTATTCACGTGTCCTTTCGACACCATACGCTTATAGGCGAGATGCCTTTTTGGTATGTAATGTCCTGCCACATTTTCAAAGGGTGTTGTATGTTGGCAATATCTTTCATGATATGATCGAAGAATCAATAGAAGTATTCATGGAAGATTTCTCCATCTTTGGAAATTCTTTCAACACATGCCTAAACAACCTTGATAAAATGCTCCAACGTTGTAAAGACGCTCATCTGGTCCTAAACTAGGAAAAATGTCATTTCATGGTCAAAGAAGGAATTGTGCATCGGACACAACGGTCTGTCCCAATGCAGGACTTGAAGTCGAAAAAGCAAAAATCAATGTGATCTCAAAACTTCCACCCCCTACTAATATCAAAGGTGTTAGAAGCTTTCTCGGACATGCCGGTTTTTTCTGACGTTTCATTAAAGACTTCTCGAAAATTGCCCGACCTATAACTAAACTGCTCAAAAAAGATACTCCATTTGAATTCAACGATGAATGTCAAAAAGCTTTTGAATCATTGAAAGAGAAACTCACATGTGGCTCTGTAATCAGTAAGCCCGATTGGAATCTTCCGTTTGAACTTATGTGGGATGGCAAGTTGATTTTGTTTGTAGGAGCCGATCTTTTAGGTTTCCAAAATTAAAACAAAAAAAATAAAAAAGATGGTAAAACTTTTCATCCGATCCTACTTCGCAAGCAAAAACCCTTTAATTTGGCTCACAAAAATACACCGTAACTGGAAAAAGAACTTATGGCTAATGCTAGTTTGCATTTGACAATTTTAGATACTTTCTTATTCTTTCAAAAAACTATTGTCATATCGATCATTCAGCTCTAAGCACCTTACTTAAAAAGCAAGATGCTAACCACCCTTATTCGACTGATCCTACTTCTACAAGAATTCGACTTAGAAATCAAAGATCAGAAAAGGTTACACAATAATATCGCAGGCCGATCACTTATCCCAACTTGAAAACAATGAGACAAGCGATGATAGTGAAGTTGATGATAACTTTCCCAGAGAAACTCTTATGGAGATTCAACACCAAAGACGAACCGTGGTTCACAGACTTTGCAAACTACCTAGTCGGTAATATTATACCAAAAGGGATGGACATATCAACAAAGAATAAATTTTCTCTAACCTCAAACACTACTTTTTGTAGGATCCTTACCTTTTCAAAGTTGTTCCATTGGTATCGATCAGACCGTTTGTTAGTATTGGACAGTAAACCCGAACCATTTTAGATAAATGTCACCACGGACCAACAAGTGGACATTATGGACCCGACATAACTACTTAAAGTGTCCTTGATTTAGGATTTTACTGGCCAACAATCATCAAAGAAGCTCACACTCTAGTTCGCTTATGTAAAGCATGCCAAAAGGCGTATAAATATATCAAAGTCGTAATGAGATGACCTTCGAACACATCCAGCTCAAGTATGTGAAATTTTTGACATATGGGGTATCGACTTTATGGGACCATTCCTGAAATCATATAAGTTTGAATACATTCTAGTCGTTGTAGATTACGTATCTAAATGGGCCAAAGCTCAAGCTTTACCAACCATTGACGCCCGAGTAGTAATCACCTTTCTGAAGAAGCTATTTTGACATTTCGGAATGCCCAAAGCTCTAATCAGCGACCGAGGTACCCACTTCTATAACAAAATAATGGAAAAAACCATGAAAGATATGGAGTTAACCATCGTTTCTCTACATCTTATCACCCTCAAACTAGTGGTCAAGTTGAAAACACGAACAAGGCTCTTAAAAGAATTCTTGAAAAAACTATTAAAGACAATCCTGCTATTTGGTCAAGAAAACTTGATGATGCTCTGTGGGCTTTTCGTATAGCCTACAAAACACCTACCAGTACCACACCATACAAACTAATATATGTAAAGAATTGCCATTTACCATTTGAAATTAAACACCGTGCATACTGGGCACAGAAGAATTGCAACCCAGATTTAATCGTTGCTGGTGAGAAAAGAATGTTTCAATTGCACGAGTTAGACGAACTAAGATACCAAGCATATGAAAACTCTCGTCGATACAAGGAAAGAACCAAAGTCTGGCATGACAGAAAATTACGAATAAGAAAGGAATTCAAGCAAGGAAATAAAGTCCTACTTTTTTACTCAAAGTATAAATTTAAACAACCAAAACTTAGATCTCGATGGTTGGGACCTTATGTAGTAAAACATCAATATCCATCCGGATATGTTGAACTTTATGGAAAAGATGGAAAGACGTTCATAGTCGATGGTCACCGAGTCAAAACTATAGCACCGTAAGATAGATAATGACCTAGGGAGCTGTACTCCCTTTTTTCCAAACAATTGACCCCCGAAATACGAGTCTGCTATATCGGACTCTCTTAAAATTAAGGCGTCTTCTTCGGATGCAACCGTGCGTTTACTTAAGTGTGTAGGAGTTCCTCCTCCATTCCTCTACTAATATCTTTTATAAAAAAATCAACAAAAATATTTTCTCTTTGTGTTCTTTTGTTTACTCTTAAGCAGGTACTCTAGCTTAAAAGATGTGGAAAATTACGACGTATGCTCAAGATTAGCTTACAGCTATGCATTTCTCTATGCCCCGGGAAGTACCGTTTTCCTTAATTTTCCCTATTTTATCTCTATTATCAGTTATCACATTGAGGGCAATGTTCAACTTAAGTGTGGAGGGGAGCCAAATAGGAAAATTAATCATATCCCTCCATGTTTGCCTATTAAAAAAACTTTCTAGCTAATATTATTTATTTATGTTTTTAAATTAATAAATGTCTCTTAGTAAGGTAAGTCTAACCGGATTGACATTATAGCTAGCACACCCTAGTCCACTAATTTGTAAGAAATCAAAGCCTTAAAAATGATTTTCTAGAACCCGACGGAAAATACTTACTATACTATAATTGTTTCTATCCTTATTAGTACGTATTTATATATATTATATATATTTTATACGTATCGATTCGGACGGATCAGTACGTATGGTCTTTGTCACCTTTTCTGGAACATTGGTATTGGTTAAAAATTATATTTGAGAGAGCCGATAATTTAGAAGCTCTAAAACTTGTGCTTAATCATCATTTACTAGACCGAAGCCTATCACATGAAATGTATCTTGCAATTTCTTAATCTCATAAGCGATCCTTTTAATACTATGATGCTAAAATATCTGAAAGTTAAATGAAGAAAGTCATGTGCAAAGCCTTAGATGAAAAAAAAGAGTTATATATGAGTTGTAATAGTTCAAAAGAAATAAAGGCTTATGTTTGGCGCATGAAGATTAGATCCTCTCTAGTACCCAAGTTCCACTCTTCGGTCAGGTTTATGTGTTAAGTACAAGCCTATGGTAGCTGTCTAGATTATGTTTATGCAAATTAAGTGTTCTTCACAAAAACATATTTAAAACCTATCTGAGTGGTTGAGTGAATTTAAAATCAAACACTATCCCTATGTGAGGTGCTATGTTATATGTCTATGCCTGAAAAGTTATCTAATATGCAAACTCTCTTAAAAATTCAAATTTTCTCCACGTCACGACAAATGATTTTATTTTTTCGCTTCCATTGCTTGAGGGCAAGCAATAAGCTAAGTGTGGAGGGATTTGATAACGCATAAATTATACATGTTTCTATGGCGTTATTTATGTGTATTTTATCATTTCTCATGAACTTTTGGTACTTAATTAAGCTTGAATTGCTTATAGGTTCACTTAAAAACTCTAGAGACCCAAGCTCATGAATCTATACATTTTGGGAAACGAATACAAAAAAGATTTCTAGCCAAAGATAAAAAAGTCCGCCGCACTTGCTACATTGTGCGCCACACTTTCCTGTGAAGCCATAACACCGCCGCACTTATAATATTATGCGCCGCACATTCTCCTAAAGTTTGAAGAATTAAAGTTTAATAAATGCTCCTGTATTAACTCCTCAAAACCGCCGCACTTCTTTGCAAGTGTGCTGCACTTCCAGTCAAAGTCATTAAATGTAATCGCATTAATTCCCGAAGTTCGCCGCACTTTTTCCTAAGTGCACCGCACTTTGCACCCAATCTTGCCTATAAATAGAGGACGAATTTACATCCTCAAATCATCCCATTTTCTCCATTCTCTCTTCATCAATCATCTCTCACACACATATTTCCCTCCTTTCACCAAAAACACCAAGAAACACCTTCTAAGTTGAAGAGAAAGAGCTAACGATCAAGAACGAAGACGGTTTCCTAATTAGTTATTGAAATAATAGAAGTTTGTGTAAAATCTACTTTTGTTATGAACTCCTTAGCCATGAGAGGCTAATTCTCTCATGACTACTCGGTGAAGTTACGATAATGAATAAGTGTTTGGTATGATTTTGATTGTTTTAATCTTAAGCTTATGTTGCAAACCTGTTATCCATTTTTGCTTATCAACTTAGATTATATAATCATATCGGTATAGGTCGAAAGACCCGTTATGATCTATGTGGTTTTAAAGATTTTGTGGAGATCGTTTAAGCCCATCTAGGATATGTTTTACAGATAATATAAGTACGCAGCGGAATATAAAGAACAGTATATTATCAAACAAGGTTTTTCTTCATTATCATTCCATACAAGCCCCAATTCTAGATGATCAATTCTAGAACAGTTACTCTAACTAGTAACAGGATCAATGAAACATTGATCTTGAGGCTACAACACTCATTCTAGG
>BQNB010086224.1:0-28253 GCA_026074375.1 Tanacetum coccineum | reverse complement strand
TCCATCCATTCTATCTCTAACATCACAACCCACATCTCACTCTTGTTCTTGGTTTGATCATAAGATTACATAATTCTACAGAAGTGGCATACTTCTCGGACATAATTTCGTCCTACGGGATGAATGTGTTAAGTTTCGGTACACGGGCTCTTTAGTTGGAAATCACTATTTTTATAACTTGACTTACGAGCCAACGTTATACGTTTTGTGGAACCCAAAATATGCGTTCTATGTGTTAATTGTAAACTCTATGAATTCACTCAACGTTTTGTTGAATTTTTAAGCATGTATCTCAGGTTAATTGCTGTTGATGGCTGGTTCGGACGGAACGCGGATATCAAGGACGGTGTCTCGGTGAAGTAGTGTCATAATGTTAGGATTATGAAAATCCATGTAAAAGACTCGGTCACCCCGTGTATTGTCTAGCATAGGTTAGTTCGTAGCCTTAATATTAATCGTTTAATTGTCGTATGACTTATGGTGTTGGGCCGGGTCTTTACCCACATGTTAGCCCACTCCATAGCCCACTTAGGTTACAAAACACTTGTATTTATTCCCCCTTTCCAGCCATGGGAAGGGGTTGGTTGTTCATTATATGATAAACACACATAAGGTGTATTTTCTCTCACTAGAACTCACTTTCTCTCTCTAAGATAAATTGGCCAACCCCTAAATCATTCATTGTGTTATGATATCCAATATACTACAATTGGTATCAGAGCCCATGGGATGATTAGCTAGATTGTGTGTGCGTTTTCTTGGTTAGATTAGATCAAAAGTTTGGTTTTTGAAGGTTTATGGTCTCATTCTTGACACTCTTTGATTCTCACGTTTGTGGTGTTAAAGTTGGTGTTTTTATAGTTGTTATAGCCTTCTAGGATCAAGTTGTGCAAAAGAAACCAAGCAAAAACGTTCAAAAGGGTGATTTTTAGGTGCTTTTAGGTGGAAAAAGTCGTATTTTTCTTGACTGCGTTTTGTCTCTCTGGCAAAATTCTTCATTGCGTTTTGTCTCCTGCGTTTTGTCAGAAAAAGGACACTGCGTTTTGTCGTTTTGTGAAGGACAAAAGTACTGCGTTTTGTCTTATTAGGGACTGCGTTTTGACTACTGCGTTTTGTCTCTGCGTTTTGTGTCACTGCGTTTTGTCTCAAGATACTGCGTTTTGTGTCACTGCGTTTTGTGTCATTGCGTTTTGTCTCAAGGTCCTGCGATTTGTCTATAACAGGTTGAGATTTGTCTCTGCGTTTTGCCTAATTGAAGACCCATATTGCGTTTTGCCTAGGAGAGACTCTGTCCATTTCATTTCTTGACTGCGTTTTGTCTCAAGACTTGACTGAGATTTGTCTAAGGCTCTTCATTGCGTTTTGTCTCCAACAAATTGAGATTTGTCTAAGGCTCTTCACTGCGACTTGTCTCCTGCGTTTTGCCTATTTTTGAAGACCATCATTGCGTTTTGGTAGAAAGAAACTCTGGCAAAATTTTCTTCTTCACTGCGTTTTGTCTAAGCTTCTTCACTGCGTTTTGTCTAAGATTCTTCACTGCGTTTTGCCTAAGTCTTATTATCTTCATTACGTTAACTCATTTCAACCAAACCAAATCATAATTAAACAACATATCACATAATCTAACAAACAATCATCACTTTTAACATACAATCACTAATCATTGTCCAAGCCCAACCAAGTTAACCTGAGTCAACCCAACCCTCATTTCATTTAAAAATTTTTACCGCGTGTAAATCCCTAGATGCTGATCATCGTCTTCCCTCAGCGTTTAACTCTCTATAAATCAAGGGGTAATTTCGAATTAATGAGGTGGCAAGACAATTCAAGTAATAAGGTATAAGTCAGCATCAAACTGTCATCAAAAGCCTCCTATTGGTCAATCCCCACAAGATAGTACACGCGGGCAAAGGATAAAACACACCAATCAAGTGGGATTTGCACTATAATGAGTGCAAAAGAAGCACACCAGGCCTGACACACGGAATGCCACGCTGGCAATCCGTGTGCTCCTCAATCTAATCTAACGGCTCAAAGATGGTATCCAATGATTGTTAAGATTCAAGGGACAAGATGAAATGGAGCGTGTAACAGACTAATGGCCTGGAACCTTCATTCTCAGGCTATAAATATCCCTCACATTCACACACACGAAATATCTAGTTTTTTCTTTTAAAATTTTAGCTTATGTAATTTTTTATCTTTTAAACTTTAGCTTTTGTAATTTTCAAATTCAGTTATTGTAATTCAGTTTTAAAATCTTGTAATCAATTTTCAAGTTAATGAAATTTAGTGTTCTTTTATTCAATCTGTCATAAGCTCTTGTAATCTTCAAATGTTGTCAGTCACTATTCCAAAAAGCTCTCATAAGCTTGATTCGTTAAAATCTATATATATATAATATAACACAAGCAAACACTCAACCAATTACCTTTAACCAAGGATTGGTCAAGAGTTTACAAATTAAAATACATATATATGTCCGGAAGTATGATTCCCGAGTCGTTATGTCCCAACGAGGCTTGAATGGATCGAATGACGAATTGAGGATATATGCTTGAATGAAAAAGGGTTTGAATATGATTAAAGATCCTAAAACTACGGGAATTCAAAATAGGCACAAGGGAACCCTAAAATAACAACTATAAGCACAAAATCAAAAATACCGGACTAATACCGGACACCCTAATTGCACCCAAATTTACCAATTATTTCAAATTTTTACCTAACACAAAACCTTTTCACATGTAAACCTCAAAATATTTATGTCATAACTAAAAACTATTTTTTAGTGTAATTTTCTAAAAACTTTAAATATTTTTTTATTGATTTTCTAAGTTTTCTAGTTTCGGAAATTAATAAAAAATAGCAAATAAAAGAGAAAAATTATGAAAAAATTTACAAAAGTCAGAGATGTTATCTAGAATAAGTGAAAAATAAAAAGACTGGAAAAGCTGCCCAAATAAGGCAGCAATAAGCCTTGAAAGGCTACGAATTGCTTATGGGGCTTATGAGCCCAAAACCACTATATAGGAATTAAAATTGCAGCTATTAACGAGAAAGTCCAAGGGCGAATGCAATAGAGTGTGTGTTGTGATGCGTCCTGAAGGGGTGAGACCAGGTTAGACTCGGTTCGAGCCTTGCTCACCCGAGTCCGTTGGTTTCCCCTTTTTTCCTTTTTCGAAATCTTTTTTACACTAACTTATTAAGCACTTAAAAAAACAGTCATTCTTATAACTACTATCTTTCTTGAAAAGCACTAAAAAGCCCTAGACAACCTTATTAAAAACTCAGATTATGCTTGTTTTCTTTTTTTAGACTTAACCAAATTGGGACAACTTAAATGAGGCTTATATGCTTCGAATAAGCTAGACAGCAAACCAAATAAGTTAAGACTCCTAAGTCCTATACTCAATAAGCTTCAAGAACAAAAAAAAATAGGCAGCTTAAGTCACAAATTAAGCAAAAATTAGGAAATAAGCCAAGGCTTGGGGACTGTTTGGGTTTTGTGTGAAGTTTTAAGAAATTTGGCCAAAAAGTTGGCTTAATGATAAGCCATCAAATAAGCCCAAAACTTGAAACTAAACAAAAACAGATTAAATTTAGCTTATGAAGAGCTTATGTTTTAAGTTTGAACAACTGAAAAGGCTTTTTACTTGCTTAATTTTTGAAATGAAAAATGGACAAATTGGTAAAATTTTGACTTTTAATTTTGACAAATAACTAAACTAAACTAAACCAACCCTTTTACTCTTAACTTACACTGATTTACACTCATACATGAACCATAAATGAGGTTCAAAAGAATGCCTTCTAACAGCTTATCCAAATAAGCTGTTAGACTTCCCTTTTTGACCACAGTTTTACACACTTGTTTAAAAAACTTGGAAAACAATCCAAACTGACCTTAAACCTAAAAAACTTGATTTAAACTGACTCTCAAATGCATTTAGACTCTGACCCAATTACTTCTTTTGACTTCCACACCCATATGACCCGAAATCTACACTAAACCAAACACTCCTTTATAGTACTCAAAATCAAATTTAAGCTATCTTCCAAAGATTTAAGCGTAGATAATTGAAAACAGATAACAATCATGCAAAATTAGACTAAAATAAGCATAGAACAAGCAGTAATAAGCACTGAAATAAGCAATTCTTCAATAGAACTAAAAAATGAGAAAAAGAAGACTTACAAAGGTCCAATTGAAAGGGAACCTAAAGCTAATCCTAACAGCCCCTAAGTCCAGGTTTCTGACCATATTTCAACCCATGGGTCCATCCGAAATTGACCCGAGCTCTAATAATTTGCTTATTTGACTTTTAGAAGTCAAACTTTTGATTAGATGACTAAATATCAATGAGCTGTTGATTAGCTTATGCTATTTAGTTTATATGATAATAAGAGCCCTTTAGGATTAGTTTAACAATTAGTAACCGGAAGAGTAATGCAAGAACAATGTTTTTATAAAAACCCTCGAATTTTCATTAACTTTGAAGTAAGATTACAATACTAGAATTAAAAGACAAATTTAACCAAAATACATGAAAAAGATGAATAAAAACTGAAAGTTTCCTCCTCTCTTTTGCAATGGCATCCATTGGGGGTATTTATACCCGAAAACCAAAAACTTCAATCCTCGGAGTTATGCTTCTTTACTGAGGTAAAAAGGCACATTTGTGCTAGTTTGGTGAGAGTGGAACTCAAAAATCAATCTTTGGCCATAGATTAAGTCCTGTGCTTCTTTGGATTGTCATCTCATAACACTTGATTTTGCTCGAAAATAAACGAATGCAAAGTTGGCAATAACCTTGGGTTTATGTTGGTAGTCGGAGGGGAGGATAAGTGTTTAACATGGGGTTTTGGTAGTTTTGCAGTGTAAAAGTTAGAGTTTAACATGTGACTGGGTTATGGGGGGGGAGAAAAGGCGGAATGGGGATTTTAACCAAGTCATACTATCAATAAGGTGATGTTTTGGTAAGTGATTTATCATTTTTAAGCGCCTCTATTATATGTAAGTATGTGCACACCACATAAATAAACACGTCCTTTTGTTTATAAAGACTTTGGTTTTTGTCCAGCTTTAGTCCCTCCACATGTATATAGTACTTCGTAAGTTTGTTCCATTACTATGGGTATCAAATATAACTAACATCCTTACCGCTGAAAGGTTTTAGCTTGTGGGCTGAAAATTGGCTAATTCGTGGGCCGAATAGATAATATTGAATGGTATGGGCTTTTTAAAAGCCTAAAGAAAGCTTATTAAGTCTTTACATTAAACATTCATGGGCTGACCCAGGCCCAGTAAATGGTTGCGGGTTGGCCCATTATTATTTTTTTATTTCTTTTTTCTTTTTCGGCTTACGGGTTTTGACTTTGACTTCTCCGCCCCGGGTTTTGAGATTTTTTGGCTTTTTGGCTTCGAATGACTTAGTCTTTTTACGTTCCTTTTCCCATTCCGTGCTCGGTATTTGTCATTTTGCTTTTTTTTTTCGTCCCTAATTTGAGTGATAACCAAATCCCTTCACAATACAAACGCAAAGATCAAACATATATTTGGGCAGTTTTTGGCTGTTTTTGATCATTTAGGTCCGTTTTATGGAAAAAGGTAATGAGTAATAACCACATAACCAAATCCCCCATACCTAAGGTAATTATGCCGTGTCCTCACGCAATGTTATGAAGTAAACATTTATGAAAACTAAGAATCTCGATCCTCCTTGACTAATAACCTCGAAAAGTGGCTAAGTGTTCGTAAAGGGGAACTAAAGAATCAATACTATCGACAATAACCCTCGTTTTCCCAATTTAAATTTACACAACTATCCATAATATTTTTGAATTTAATCATTTTCTTCTTAACTACCTTTGTTGACTTTCCTTATTTTGAATCAACACTGGAAGGGATCATTGAATTGAAAGCGCCCAAGAATAATCTAACGTATGTCCAGGAGCGGATAAATTCATCGTCCCCGATTTTTCACTAGTCCCAAGCTAAGCGTAAAAACAAAATCACTGTTAAGTACAAGTAAAGATTGCTAACACTACTTATAACTATGACTTGTCAACTTTTCGCTCCCAACAATTATTCAATTAGAGTGATTGTGCTTAATTTTAAGTTAAATTTCGATCGACAATTTTAGAAAATAGTATAGTTTATGTGAATAGTGATATTTCTGAAGAAATCTGGGGAAAAGACTAGATCACCCACCAACCAGCATATTCTCGAATAAGATCCCCCCTGCCGAGTTCGACTTAGGTTATCAGGTTGTAGACCACCACAGAGAATGTTCGCAATGTAATATCGCGATACTCCACCCTTTTAAGCCGAATTGTCTAAGATTTACCGCTAAATAAACAATAACTACTCAAAAGTACCGCAAACATCAAAAAATTTAATGATCTCATTAAGCGATTATTCCATGTAGCGACCTTTTTTCTCGGAACGACCAGCCGGCTCATTAGTAATGCCCAGGTTTTTTGACACCCCAAGACAAGAGAATACTAATCACAAAATAATTCTACCGAAGGCCGAACCAACAATACCTTTTAGAAGTCTTAAAGCAAGTTAGTGTTAGTTCAAAATTATACTTAGGTTTAGAAAAAGAATCTTACCATTAAATTTTTAAATTTATTGATATATACTATACTAACCTGTCACATATACATTGACTACAACATCGGCCACGCATCCGACAAGATGTAGTGACTTTAGGTCTGACACGGTTTTTCTTATTGATGACACTTAAACAATGCACTCTGCATTATTATCTCACTATGGGCTTTGTTTTGAAGACTGCAACATCGGTTGTGAGCCGGCAAGATGCAGTAAACCTTTATCAGCCCACAGTTTATATTATTTTATTTTTTTTTCATTTTTTCATCATTTTTTTCATTTTTTTTTCATTTTGCAACATATTTTCCGTAATAGAGAAAATTTCGTTTTAGAAACTCAAGTATAAAGCTGAACTAAGATGAATATTTTCGTTTCTGAAAGAGCTTCTTTTTAGAAAACGTCGGTTTAAAGTTAAAGCAAAATTAAGCACGTTTATTAGTCAGGTTAAGAGCTTCTGGGAGAAAAAGCGACAAGTTACACTTATAAGCTTTTAAGATTTCCAAATAATCCTTGTTTAGCATCCTACTTGTAAATAACACTATCATTTCTCGTTCTTCGCAAATTTAAAATCCCTAATAAAAGGATCCGCGAATGCTTAGCCTAATAAACTTTCGTTTATTAAATGGTTAAGGGACAAAGCTAGGGCTCAACACGCCCGATCGAGTCAAAATTTATTCTCATTCTACCCATTAGGAAAGTCAAAACTGTGACAAAACACTTATTTTATTTTTGAAAATTTTTAAATTTTTTTCATTTTTTTGGTATTTTTGCAAAAATTTTGGTGGTAAAAACGGGATTACGTGACAACAACGGCTGCAGGCAAAAATCAAATCGAAGATCCCCCCATACTAGAACTAAACATCGTCCTCGATGTTTTAAAGGGTCTCTACGTAAATCTAAGGCCGTTTATAAAGTATGCCAAAAGAAAAACGTTAGTCGATAAGATTTGGATATCGGATTCCCAAAATGAAGCTGAGGATGTGAAACTCTTGTGGATGAAGGGCAAAACCGCGAGCACGAGAGACATCCCATCCCGGAAATCCTTGACCATACAACACAAACATACAACACAGGTAATGAAAGAGGCGAGCTCCTCCACTACAAAAACAACTTATTCATTACTACAAAATACTCACTAACTGATAAAGCATGGGGGTGCCATCCCACGAAGCGCTTTTTTAACGTCGCTATGCTTTGACCCCGATCCTCGAATTTAGTTGTCCTTAGGGAAGGTTTGGAGGTCCGAGACAACCTCGGTTGGTATGTTCCCTCTAAAATAATGTTTCAAACGATGACCATTTACTTTGAAGTTAGGCCTGGAGTTTTGGGATAACTCGACGGTGCCATATGGAAAGACTTGGACAATGGTGAATGTCCTGATCCAATCGGAATTCAACATTGCCAAGAAAATCTTTAATCGAGAGTTAAAGATGAGAACTTGATCACCAACGTTAAAAATGCGGTTTTTGATCTTGGCATCGTAGATCCTCTTGGTTTTCTCTTTATAGATCAAAGAGTTTTCATAGGCATGATCACGAAGTTCATTAAGTTCATTGAGCTAAACTTTTCTGTGATCACGGCCGCGTTTTTTGAAATAAAGTTTGTATCTGACAAGGCCCAGTAAGCTTTATGCTCCAATTCGACCGGCAGATGACATGCCTTTCCGTATACAACCTTGTACGGAGTGCACCCGATGGGTGTTTTGTAAGCTGTACGGAAGGCCCAGAGAGCGTCATCCAGTTTGTTCGACCAAGAGGCACGATTTTCGCCTACGGTTCTTTCAAGAATTTGTTTTAAGCCACGATTTGATACCTCAACTTTCCCACTTGTTTATGGGTGATACGCGTGTGGGAGAGACGAAGAGTGACCACCACCGATTTAAGCATGACCTTTGCAAACGGTCATTGCAAAAAATAGTTCCAGCGATCACTTATATTGCACGAGTGGCACCTACATTCTGAGAAGAGAAGATTTAAGAAATTGCAAACAACTCGGATGCATTGGTGAGAGTGCTTTAGCTCAACCCATTTCGATAAGATAATCGACTAGCCTACGAGTAATATTTGTTCCCCAACTTTTGAAGAACGAATGCCCCATAAAATCAATGCCTTAAATGTCAAAGATGTCACAACTTGGATAGAGTTTTGTGGTATCTCTCACGTTGTGAAAATCTGCCTTGATGTTGACCAAATGTCACATCGGTGAGCAAAGTCATGGCATCTTTGTAGATTGTGGGCGCAATAAAATCCCAAATCGAAGATATTTTGAGCGGCGTTAATTGGCATCCAGTAGCGTCCCCCGGTGGGTCCACCGTGGCAATTTTGAGAATGTTCAAAAGCTTCTTGCCCCAAAATCACAACGCCTAATTAACCTTTGGTTCACACATATCTTGAATAGAAAGGGGTCATCCCAGAAATAATGTTTGACATCTTTGAAAAATTTGTTTTTCTGTTGGGACGACATTCCTTGACAATGAAGTTCCCCTCATGGTAATTTACTAAATCTGCAAACCATCGGGTACTATCATCAACGAAGAGCAAAACCGATCCAAGAGTTTTTGATGGAAATGTTTCGTAATATTTCCCTTGTCTCGAACTCATCTAGGCAAGGGGTTCTCAAGTCAGGAGAAGATGATCGCGGCTAGAAAAAAATTTCCTAGCTCCTTTTTTTCTTCAGATCTCAACATCGAATTCTTGGAGCAAAAGGATCCACCGCATTAGTCTTGCCTTAGCATCCTTTATAGCAAACATTGGACAAAATGAGATATGACCGGAACTTCTCAAAAGCGTACACTACGGCAAGTAATTCTTTTTCTCGTAGTGGTAGTGGTGCTTGAGCTTCGGTCATTGTCTTGCTGCATAGTGAATTGGTTGGAAATGCTTGTTCTTTCGTTGCCCCTAGGACTGCCCCAATTGCAAAGTCGCTTGCATCAATCGACACATGAGTTTCGAAGGCAAGCCCTTCGGGAGCAATCAAAATTGAGCCTCAGTCAATTTTTTTTTTGAATGTTGGTGTGTTTCAATTTTTTTTTGGTTCTTTTAAGTGTATTAACGATCGATACAACTCTTTGAGAAGAAAAATGTAGTTCTCTTTTCAAGCAAATGGGTCATCGGACGGGCAATTTTGAAAAATATGTAAGAAACTCGGTAAAAAAACCGACATTCCAAGAAAAAACCACGCACGACCTTTGACAGTAGTTCGGGTGAGGGAGCTTGGCTATAACATCACCTTTAGGCACGAACGACGCTCAATATCCTGACGTAGAGATTTTGTGTCCAATGAACAATGCCTTCCTTAACTCAAAAAAATGGCTTTTCCTCCCCAGTTTAGGGCCAAATTGGGTGTCTTCACAAATTCAAACCGTTTTAACAATTTTCCAAATAGGATAGGCATGTAGTTGAAGAATCTTCAAAGACCGCGAAGTCATGCCATGAACACTTCCATTGTCTATTTCGAATCATGTACATTGAAGATTGCCATCATACAATCGTTGAAACTTGCCGGGTGCATATCATAGCCCAAAAGGCATGTGGCGATAGGCGAACGTTCCGTATAGGCAAGTGAATGTTGTCTTCTCTTGGTCCTTTGGGTCAATAGGAATCTGAAAGTAACCCGATAAGCCATCGAGGAAACAATTGTATTAGTTTCCCGCGAGTCTTTCGAGCATTTGAGCAGAAGGGTAATAAATGGGAAGTGTCCTTTTTACAGGTGGCTTACATTCAACTTCCTAATAGTCAATGCACGGTAAAAAACTAAAAACTAAGTGACTCTCCACCCGGACAAATCGATTCGGGTATCAAATCAATATCATCATTCTTGAGGACGGTTATGCCCACCTTTCTTTGGTACACAGTTGCATACGGGGCTTAACCCAAGGACTATCAAAGATCGGAAAATTAGTCTGGCGTCAAGAAGTTCGTTCAAAACCTCTTTTTGATAACGTCGTGGATCTTTTGGGTTTTACCCGTCTTTGACTCTGAACTGTTAGTTCGTAGGTCCCTCATCACCTAAGGATTTTTGTGAGTATCAAAACTCTGGGATCAACACCCTTGATATCGGAGAGATTCCAACGATGGCTCGCTTTGGTGACTTTAGAACTTGATAAGAGCTGCCTTTTCCTCATCCCCCTTAAATCTGTTGCAATTTATGACGGGCAACTTGTCGTCAGCCTTCCAAAAAATGGTATTCTAAATAAGGTGCAAGTCCTTGAATTCAACCTCGGGAGGCTCAACAATTGATGATTTAAAATACGAACAGTTTTAAGCTTCAACAACTTTAAGTTCTTTCCGAATTCCTGGGCGAATAATCTTTATGATTCGGAGGAGGAGGTATCGGTTCACTATTGAGAAGTTCTTCGAGAATAAGAATGGTCACCCTCACGGAGTCATAGTAAGTAGCATCAATTTCCCGTGAAATTGGTTCGTCATCGATAGCTATAAAAGCATTGGCTTCTTCGAGAAGGAGAAAATCACTATCCTCGAAAGGAGTTAGTGTTGGTGAAGAATTTGAAACAATCGGATCGTAATAAGGAGAAGGATTGTTATATGCAAAAACGTTAGAGAAACCGAGAACTTCTTGAGAGTATTCTTTATATGCCAATTCAATGACGTCGATTCGGTTTGCTGTCATATGATTGTAATTAGCCGTGATCTCGAAGTTTGGGTCCAGAATGAATGTGAGTGGCCTCTTTTTCCAACAACGAAGGGTTATTCACCTTCGAAACATCTATCAATCGCATAGAACTGGTCTTAAGAAACGTTCTCCAAAAAGAGAGAATTAAAGGTACTCAGAGGGGGTTCCTGGTTCAAAATCTACGACCATGAATCTGCTGAAACTAGAACTTTCCCACCATTAAACGATGTCTTGGGCTAGACCGATCAGATTCGTGATTGAACGGTCTGCTAGCTCTACGTCATGCAAGACGTGGTGTTAGTTTCGGGAAGAGAGAGATCTCTCTCAGACTGAATAATGGCATAAGAAATAAATGCTCGCACGCCGGAGATCGGTACCAAGGCGTTGCAAGTGTATAATCCCCAAAAAATTCACATGGAATAAGAAATCGGCCCAGGGTCGCTAAGGTTTTTTTTAGGTAACGTTTTAATTAGGATGACCCTGACAATTCTCGTTAAATTTTACCGATTTCACTCAACTTTCTTTTGTTTTCGATTAAAGTTTTTAAAGTCAAGGCAAATTTCTGGCAATAAGGTTCAAGGCATCCGTAAAGCTAGATTTATGAGACTCAAACTCTAAAGATTTTTGTAGAATTTTCACAATTGTGATCGTTATCTTTTTCTTTTGGCCGCCTTTCATATTTCTTTCTTCTGAAGAGAGATGGAATTGGACTTCGTTGGTTAGGCATCGGAGCACTAACGAGAGCAACAACGGGCTCGGAAATTGGATTACGAGATTGGACTTGAACTACCGGAGGTTGGAACGTCTTCCGGTGCCATCTTATTATTAGTAGGTAAGGCATCGTGTCCTTTGTACCTTGGTATCACGAGTCATTACTTTCGAAGAATGAAATGAAGTGGGAGGAATCGTGGTGTTCCTTGATAGGCAACACACTCCGGTGTGGTGATTACCATAGTCAAATCCTCCATCGGGTAGGTAATGTGTTTACCCAACGGGAGAGTTCCCGAACCTGAAGTAGAGGCGGTATTAGAAGCCACAAACCTGGAAAGCATATTCGTCAAATTGGTCAATTGATTTTGCAATCCGTCCAATTGATTTTGCATGGTTTGGCCTTGAGTTTGCACATTTCTTATGACTGCATCATTGGCTTTGACGTAGATCTCAAAATCATTCTTTGGGGCACAAGCCGTTGAGGCTTGAGTAACTGGAACATGGTAAGTCTTGAGCTTGATAAGCAAGGGTTGATTACTGTGGGGGTTGATAATTTGCCCTTGGTTAGAAAATTATTCCCCCGGATTTGGTTGTAATTGTTCCCTCGATTTTGATTAATGGTTTTCCACTTGGTTGTAACGAGTTTAACATGATTGTATTTGATTTTTTCAGGGAGGAAAACCTGGAGGTCGAATTTGGTTTGCAACCATCGGAGGTCGGGCACCGGTATTTCCTTGGTTGAAATTAGCCGCGGCGGCTTGTGACACATACTCTTGGATATTGTCACGATAAATGTTGCCATCGTGCTGACATGATTGGTAAGCAGTGGACCACGACCCCACAAGTTAGCAACAAACTTTGCGCTCAAACGCTTTTACGAGAGCTGAGGTTTTGGTTCTTCTTATCGAGAATCAATGTTCTAACCATATCTTTAAGTTCAGCAACATCGGGTAAAACTGTTGGGGTAGAAGAGCTCGTACTCACTTTGGCAACGACTGCCTTGCTTCGTGATTGACGAACTTTGGACTTGCTCTCGATGATTTTTAGGCATTCTCGAGGCATTTTATCCAAAAAGTTACCTACCGACGCACGAGTACAATAAATCTTGATCATTCGAATTAGGGCTTTATAGAATGTATCGAGTTATGGCAATTCCTGAAAAACCCATGATTGGGCATCCCCCCCCTTTAAAAAAGAAAGGATTCATTGAATTGGTCCCATCCTCGTAAACGTTCATCAATTTTATTGTTGAAAATCTCATGATTTCATTTCAAAGAATTTGTTGTTTAAAAGAGGGGAAGAATTTGTTAATAAATTTCGAAACAAGATCATCCCATGTAAGAATCGATCGAGGGGGTTCTTTTTCAAGCCAAATCCGGGCGGTTCCCTCGAGGGAAAATGGGAAAAGCATATGCTTAACCAACGTACTCTCTGGAACGTTCGGGCTAGGGGTGTGCACGGTTCGGTTTGGGTCAGTTTTTGGCTAAAACCGAAACCGAACCGAAATATTCGGTTTTTATAAAACCAAAAACCGAAACCGATCGGTTTTTGGCGGTTTGATTTTTTCGGTTTCTCGGTTTTTGCGGTTCGGTTTTTTGGTTTTTTTAGTTTCAAACCGTTTAAATTTGGTTTTTGCTAATTTATATTAATAAACTTGTTTTACGTACAAAATTGGTTATTTTTTTAATTTTTTTTGTCAATATGATCCTAATAATGTTTACACAAATTTTTACAATTATACACATATAAATGAGTGACATACACATGCATGCGAAAATACACATAGTATGATCATTGTCATTGTAACGACATATTGTCAAGTAAACACACGTACACGACAAATATATATATAAACATTAAGATAATATATATTATAATAATTTCATCCATAAAATAAATATAAATTTAAAATTTTTAGTTATCATTTATTTATTTATATTATATTAATTATATATTATTATAAAACTGGTTTGGTTCGGTTCGGTTCGGTTTTTACGGTTCATTTTTGAACAAAAACCGAAACCGAACCGAAATTTTTTGGTTTTTGAAAAATTAAAAACCGAACCATCGGTTTCTAGTTTCGGTTGGTTTTTTCGGTTCGGTTTTTTCAGTTTTTGGTTCGGTTTCGGATTTTTCGGTTTCTTCTGCTCACCCCTAGCACTTACACCACAAGATTCTTGTTACGTCACAACTGCCCCCACTAAGGTTACAACCTCGTATCACTATAATTAGAGAATGTTATAGGAGTAAATGTCATCGCTTTAATTGTAGTCGTTATTATAGACATTTACTCCTTTGTTGAACTTACACGTTAGTCAGTTGATCCTATCAGCGGGACTATACAAGTTCGCTTGTAAACTTGATACTTTTTCAAGTTTACTTGTTGATTCGTTGATAATATATATATAATATATAAGCAAACACTCAACCAATTACCTTTAACCAATGATTGGTCAAGAGTTTACAAATTAAAATACATATATATGTCCGGAAGTATGATTCCCGGGTCGTTATGTCCCAACGAGGCTTGAATGGAAAATCGAATGACGAATTGATGATATATGCTTGAATGAGAAAGGGTTTGAATATGATTAAAGATCCTAAAACTATGGGAATTCAAAATAGGCACAAGGGAACCTAAAATAACAACTATAAGCACAAAAATAAATACCGGACACCCTAATTGCACCCAAATTTACCAATTATTTCAAATTTTTACCTAACACAAAACCTTTTCACATGTAAACCTCAAAATATTTATGTCATAACTAAAAACTATTTTTTAGTGTAATTTTCTAAAAACTTTAAATATTTTTTTATTGATTTTCTAAGTTTTCTAGTTTCGGAAATTGATAAAAAATAGCAAATAAAAGAGAAAAATTATGAAAAATTTTACAAAAGTCAGAGATGTTATCTAGAATAAGTGAAAAATAAAAAGACTGGAAAAGCTGCCCAAATAAGGCAGCAATAAGCCTTGAAAGGCTACGAATTGCTTATGGGGCTTATGAGCCCAAAACCACTATATAGGAATTAAAATTGCAGCTATTAACGAGAAAAGTCCCAAGGGCGATTGGCAATAGAGTGTGTGTGTGAGGCGTTCTGAAGGGGTGAGACCAGGTTGACTCGGGTTCGAGCCTTGCTCACCCGAGTCCTTGGTTTCCCCTTTTTCTCTTTTTTTCGAAATCTTTTTACACTAACTAGTTAAGCACTTTAAAATAAGCCATTCTTATAACTACTATTCTTTTTGAAAAGCACTAATAAGCCCTAGAACAGCTTATTAAAAACTCAGATTATGCTTGTTTTCTTTTTTAGACTTAACCAAATTGGGACAACTTAAATGAGGCTTATATGCTTCGAATAAGCTAGACAGCAAACCAAATAAGTTAAGACTCCTAAGTCCTATACTCAATAAGCTTCAAGAACAAAAAAAATAGGCAGCTTAAGTCACAAAATAAGCAAAAATTAGGAAATAAGCCAAGGCTTGGGGACTGTTTGGGTTTTGTGTGAAGTTTTAAGAAATTTGGCCAAAAAGTTGGCTTAATGATAAGCCATCAAATAAGCCCAAAACTTGAAACTAAACAAAAACAGATTAAATTTAGCTTATGAAGAGCTTATGTTTTAAGTTT
The DNA here is from genome assembly GCA_026074375.1 of Tanacetum coccineum. Classification (NCBI taxonomy): domain Eukaryota; kingdom Viridiplantae; phylum Streptophyta; class Magnoliopsida; order Asterales; family Asteraceae; genus Tanacetum; species Tanacetum coccineum. The sequence goes on along the minus strand of BQNB010086224.1, from coordinate 12,665 downwards.
GAACAACTGAAAAGGCTTTTTACTTGCTTAATTTTCGAAATGAAAAATGGACAAATTGGTAAAATTTTGACTTTTAATTTTGACAAATAACTAAACTAAACTAAACCAACCCTTTTACTCTTAACTTACACTGATTTACACTCATACATGAACCAGAAATGAGGTTCAAAAGAATGCCTTCTAACAGCTTATCCAAATAAGCTGTTAGACTTCCCTTTTTGACCACAGTTTTACACACTTGTTTAAAAAACTTGGAAAACAATCCAAACTGACCTTAAACCTAAAAAACTTGGTTTAAACTGACTCTCAAATGCATTTAGACTCTGACCCAATTACTTCTTTTGACTTCCCCACATATATGACCCGAAATCTACACTAAACCAAACACTCCTTTATAGTACTCAAAATCAAATTTAAGCTATCTTCCAAAGATTTAAGCGTAGATAATTGAAAACAGATAACAATCATGCAAAATTAGACTAAAATAAGCATAGAACAAGCAGTAATAAGCACTGAAATAAGCAATTCTTCAATAGAACTAAAAAATGAGAAAAAGAAGACTTACAAAGGTCCAATTGAAAGGGAACCTAAAGCTAATCCTAACAGCCCCTAAGTCTAGGTTTCTGACCATATTTCAACCCATGGGTCCATCCGAAATTGACCCGAGCTCTAATAATTTGCTTATTTGACTTTTAGAAGTCAAACTTTTGATTAGATGACTAAATATCAATAAGCTATTGATTAGCTCATGCTATTTAGTTTATATGATAATTAGAGCCCTTTAGGATTAGTTTAACAATTAGTAACCGGAAGAGTAATGCAAGAACAATGTTTTTATAAAAACCTTCGAATTTTCATTAACTTTGAAGTAAGATTACAATACTGAAATTAAAAGACAAATTTAACTGAAATACATGAAAAAGATGAATAAAAACTGAAAGTTCAGATCGTCCCTTGCAATGGCATCCATTGGGGGTATTTATACCCGAAAACCAAAAACTTCAATCCTTGGAGTTGTGCTTCTTTACTGAGGTAAAAAGGCACATTTGTGCTAGTTTGGTGAGAGTGGAACTCAAAAATCAATCCTTGGCCATAGATTAAGTCCTGTGCTTCTTTGGATCGTCATCACAACCCTTGATTTTGCTCGAAAATAGTGAGATTGCCAAGTTGGCAATAGTCTTGGGTTATGGTGGTAGTGGAGGGGAGGATGAGTGTTTAACCATGGGGTTTTGGTAGGTTTGCAGGGTAAAAAGGTTAGAGTTAACATGTGACTGGGTAGGGGATGAAAATGGCGGGAATGGGGATTTTGACCAAGTCAGACTGTCAATAGGGGTGAAGTTTGGTAGTTTGTCAATTTTAGCCCCTCCATGTATGTGTAGTATTCACACCACACGTCCTTGTGGTTATAAAGACTTGGTCATTTGTCCAGCTTTAGTCCCTCCACGTTATATGCTTCTTCGCAAGTTTGGTCCTTGATGGGTTAACAAATTAACTAACAGCCTTACCGGCTGTTAGTTTGCTTTGGGCTAATGGGCTAATTCATGGGCCGAATATAGATTTTGAATGGTATGGGCTTTTAAAAGCCTAAAAGCTTTTTAAGTCTTTACATTTAACATTCATGGGCTGACCCGGCCCAGTAAATGGGTGCGGGTTGGCCCATTAATATTTTTTCTTTTTCGGCTTCGGGTTTGACTTTGACTTTCCCGGGTTTGACTTTTGGCTTTTTGGCTTCGAATGACTTTGTCTTTTTCGATCTTTTCCATTCCGTGCTCGGTTTTGTCGTTTTTGGCTTTGTTTTTCGTCCTTTTGTGTGATAACCGTTTCCTGCACAATACAAATGCAAAACAAACATATATTTGGCAGTTTTTGTCTGTTTTTGGTCATTTAGGTCCGTTTTTAATGGAAAAAGGTATGTGTAATTAAGCACATACCACTTGTTCAAAGGGTGATCTTACATTATCATTCAACTTGTGTGATCCATGGCATATTGTAATACTTTGATTATATCAATAAAGCATTACAAGATTTGAAAAGTTATTACTTGTGTTATTTACTTATAAATAAGTGTTATATTTCCATATAGACGTTTAAAATGGGACTTTCATATTGGCACTAAAGTTTTTCTGCTATTAACGACTAATTCAAGCGCCATTTAGCCTAACTATCGCCATTTTAAGTCATCGAAACTTATTCAAAATAATCAAGGATATACAAATTCAAGACTTTGTGTATATATTACCAGTTACATTATATTATAACGATGATTGGTCATTATTTGATGGAAAGTCATAATAACTTGAATAAGCTTCGCGGTATTTTCTAAGAACTTTATGCCAAACTCCAAACAACTTAAAGGAAGAGCTTTTGCACTATTCATATATTAATTGTAACCTTTGCTAATTTTCCAGACTCATAATGTTCTATTTAGTCATTTGATTTATTGACTTTAGTTGTTTCTGTCAGATTAGTTACTATGCTAACGGTAATCAATATCTATAATTTATTTAGTCAATAGTTCATTTGTTGCTTGAATTATTTCTTTTGAGTGGTTACATCTATATTCGATCACTTACCGGGAGATTTACCCCGCAATCAACTTCAAACGTCAAATAACGCGTCCTGGCACGACAAATTATTATCTATACTAAATTAAAACATTATAATTATGAATTTACTTCTTTTTATATTTTTAAGATTTCTAAACTAATTTATAACACTACTTAAAAGTTTAAACCTTCGGATTACGCTTACTAACAAAATAAGCACATTACACAATCCTGACAAGAGACAAAAATTAAAATAGGATACCCTCCTAGGATCCATATTGTGACCGCCCCCCTAGGAGACACCATGCCACCATTTTAGTATCCATATTATGTACAAACTTTGTCATATCTTCATTTCAAAAACACACACAACATCACCAAAAACACACACATCAAAACACTCTCTCTTTTCCCTCTTCTTTCTTGGTTCGGACGAACACCCAAACACACAAAAACAATACTTTTTTCATCTTGTTCAAGAATATGGAATCTTAGATACGTTCGGGTTTAATTTTAGTGATCGTTTGGGTAAATAAACAACGTTTGTGTTGTTTGGTTAGCTCTAATCTCCTCATAAAACCTTATTTTGTAAGTCACTATTTCTTAATAATCTTTGTACTTTTGATAGTCTAATGATGCATAAACACTAGTTGTATACTTATTTTTGTAAAACAAAAAGCTAAAAGTCATACATAAGTAATAAGGTGTGCGTTTTGGTTTGTTAGAAATAAAAACGAAACATAAGGAAGTATCATTGTAATATTATGGTTGTGTTGGTGTAATAAAACTTTTGGTCAAAAGTTCTTATAGCTTATTCGACTTATTAATAAGCACACGAGTGCTTATTAGGGCTTATTTTAGTTTCGACAACAAAAGGGAACAAAAGAAAACTTGGTTTGGTCATTTAAAATTTCAGTACTATTTTTATTGCTTACTCCGTGGCTTATTTTTGAAGACTAAAAAGGCTTTGTAGCTTAACAGTTTATTTTTAAGCTCGTTATAGCTTATTTGGGCTTATAATGTCTCGGCCCAAAAAGGGACAAATAAGCCGCGGCTTATTTGTACCCATTGTGGTCTTGGCTTATTTTTGTGGCTTATGTTCTAACTTATTTTGATACCAAAAGTGCTTATTTGCTTATTATATAGCTTATTGGATCTATTTTGGGATTATTGTATTTTTGAAAGTGTTGTTTGGGCTTATGCGTGCCAACGACCTAATAAGGGCCCAACAAGCTTCGGCTTATATTTTTTGAGACTTTTCGTTTGGCTTAATTTTATACTTATTCATAGTACTTATTTTTTTCAAAAAGTGTCGGTTTAAGAGGTTGGATAGCTAGTCGTGGTCATTGGGCCGGATAGCCCAAAATGAGCCCATTAAGCTCGCAGCTTATGGCTTATTTGGCTACACATCTTATTTTGTTGACTTACTACTTTTGTTTATTTGACTTTGGTATTTTTTGCTTATTATTATTATTGGTATTTTTCGTTTATTTGAATTAACTAGTAAACTCAATATTGGGCCTATTATGGACTAAAAGCTAAAACTAGTGTTTGGACTAACATTGGGCCTTATGACCCAATAAGTGAAAAACAAGTAAACTTGAACATTTAAAACGAAATTCGATCGATTTATTTAATTTATAATTATATAAATTTAGGATAATTAAAATAGTATTTTAAAATGGGTTTTGATAAAACATAGCGCAAACGTAGGTTTTGACATTTTGTCAAAAATTGATTATTTGAGAAAAAGTGTTTGGAAATAAGGTCTACGACCTTGGAAAGCATTTATAATCAAACGGTTCATGCCAAAATTTTATTAAAATATTATACTTAGAAACATTTTTACAAAAACTTACTTTCTTAAAAATCCGACAAAAAGACGAAATAATAAAAAATTATTATTTTAATAATCGACTAAAAGACGAAAAATATATTTTATAATTTTATAAATTATAAAAATCCTATCATTTACTTCGTATACCTAAAACGTGTCAATACTTATAATTTAAACACTTAATCTAGTTAATTTGAGGGTTACCAAGTAATTACCGAGGCATGTTCTAATGATTGCTTATCGTTTATTCGTTACTTCTTATTTGTTTTACTTGCCTATTTTCTTTAATTAATATAAGTATATAATATCTAATATATGTATATACTTTGACGTATTTCTTCGAGTCAAACTTGTCAACCACCACACAACCAATAATACGAAAGACAGTGATACAAAACGTTTTTTTAAAAACTCATATGCATTAACTTTAAGTATACATTATGAACATATTTCTTAGTCGGACATTAATTGTTAGGTCGTGACTGGACGCCGTTGCACGTTGTTGTTTGATCATCTTTTGTCAGCTACTATTCATCCTTGTTTAAGGTGAGTTCTCGTAGCCCTACTTTTAAACTGTTTTCCTTAGGGGAAAATGATACTCAAATCTCTTTAAAACTAGTTTACTTTTGTGCTAAACTGTTTTCATACTTTTGGACAATGCTATGTGCCTATAATTGCGTATATGGATACTACTATATTATTCAGACATGTTGTCTGAATTGCTTCATACAACTACTTAGCCGACTGTGTAGCTCCAGCTGGTAGGCGATAGGTGCAGAAATCTATAAGCGCTTGGGTGACTATTGACTTGTTGATCTAGTTGAAATGCTATGTGATGACATGATTTGTCATGATTTCTATTGGAATACTAATCATACTAATTGCACTCCGCTGTTATATTGCACTATTGTCCCACTTAAATTTTGGCATAGCAACTGGGTTTATACTTTAAACCTACAAGCTCACCAACTTTATGTTGATATTTTCGACTATCATTTCCAGGTGAAGCTAATGCTCAATGATGTTAAGCTAGGAGGCCTTTAGCAGACCTAAGGGTATCCCTTGAGGATCTTTCTTTAACAGACTACATTTAGGATGTTTCATTTATGGTTATGTATTTGGATCATTTTAGACTTATGTAACTCTAAGTTTGGGAGTTGGTTGTAATAATTCTGACTATGTGTGGTGATTCGAGTAGTCACGGCACTGGTATCCACGTGTTGTCATAGGACGTTGTAGCACTTTTATTGGTATGCATTTAGTATTCTCTATATCGACACCATATGTTATGATGATCAATCCCTCAGTCACGCCTCATGTTTTAGCCTTTAACGGGGTGTGGTGGATTGGTATCAGAGCCAATTTTTATAGAGAACTAGGTGGTTTGGCCTAGACTATACCATAGGAACCTTCATATAGCTTGCATATTAGGAACTATGTGCGCGGTTTCTGCTTATTCTTGTTCCTGTGTGAAATTATCGTTTATCGTCTTAGATAAGCCAATCACTGGACTAGGTAAGTATGGTAAGGAGTATAATTGGGAAAGGATGCATATTGTTAATACAAATATTCGCGCAAAAACGATATTTATATTTAATGATCTTCATGAATTGATAATAACATATATAATGTCATACTACGTAAAAGCTTACGTAAACAAGTTATTTAGTCGAAAGTTTACTTGACAACAACAAATCACTTAAGGTATGAATATGACATTATTAAACATAGTTAATGATCAAAGAAAAATATTATCATTTGCATAAACTTTTTCTAATAAAATGATTTAGGTTAACACATGATTAATCATAAGCTAGTTATATTAATCATGTAAGACAAAATAGGATTAACCATAAGTGGAAACAATCTTTTCAAATCTTTCCAAATCTAGAAGATCTTTCTTTATTGGTGATAAAAAATATTTTGCTTCTAGAAGAATCTAATAAACAAGTTTTATTAAGTACAAAACAATATTTTGTATAGATTTAGGGTTAATCATAAAATAACAAATGTTGTCCCAGATCCTTCAACGGATCCACCAAATACACAAGACGTATCCAGCTGATGGTGGATCTGTGGGTCGCATCGAACAGCTGGCTGAGACAGCATTTGAATTTCAAAGTGTTGCCTATGAATAGCAACCTTAAGTCTTCATTTTAAAATAAGTCTTGACAAATATTTTTACACATATCTTTTTATCTTTTTCATATTGTTTGATCATTATACTTGTTACATAATCCATTATAAGTGATCAACTCATTCCACTCTTTAGTGAAAAACACTTACGAATACGTCAAGCTTCAAGTGTTAATAGTTTAGTTGTGTCATCACGATTGTGATAATCATTCCTCTTGTATATCTTGTGTTGTGTGTTGTGTATATCATATGTGTATGATAGGTTAGTATTTAGGCCATAAAATACATAGTGTGTTAGATTGGTTCTATCTTGAAGTAGAACTCGGTATTTAGCTTAGCACCAAAAAAAGTGTAAGCGACGTGTACGGTTTTCTCCGCCTAAAGGGAGCTTGTTGACATAGTGAAGATAACTCTCAAGTTGGGTACTTGAGGAGTGGAGTAGGGCGAAGAGGAGCTTCGTAGCCGAACCACTATAAATCATTGTGTCGTCAGTTTGATCTTTCTTATATTTACTTGTTCATACTCTATAGATTACTTATTTATTTATTGCATCGCTATCATATACACTTGTGTATATCTCTGGAGTTCACATAAGTTGACAATTTAAGTTTTATTTTTAAAATGTTAAAAACTATTCAACCCTCCCTTCTAGTTTCTATAATTGGTATCAAAAGTCAAGGTCACCCAAGATCTTTAACGTATATTGTACATTAAAACTTGAATCGATCTATGAATTCGGATAAATATCTAGAAGGGCAATCTATGCAAAGACCACAACTCTTTGAAAGTGATCATTTTATATATTGGAAAAATAGATTTGAAACTTATGTAAAAGCAAAAGATTTAGATCTTTAGCATATTATCTTGAATGGTAATTTTCCATCAGTTGCCAAAAATGAAGTTACCCAAGTTTTAGAGGTTGTTCCTTTTGAAGAACAATCCGACGATCTTAAAAAGAAACTTGCTAAAAATAATGAAGCTAAAATGGTTCTTTATAATGCTTTACCTAAAAAGGAATACGAAAGAATTTTTATGTGTAAAACGGATAAAGATATTTGGCAATCGTTGTTAATCACAAATCAAGGTAATATCTAAGTAAAGGATAATAAAATTAATCTTTTTGTTCAACAATATGAACAATTTACTATCCTTGAAGAAGAATCTATTAATAGCGGTTTTGCTAGATTTAACACTATTATTACTAGTCTTAAAGCTCTTGATGAAGGTTTCTCTAGCAAGAACTATGTTAGGAAGTTTCTTAAGGCTCTACATCCTAAATGGAGAGCAAAGGTCACGGAAATTGAAGAATCGAAAGATTTGTCATCACTAGCCCTAAATGAGCTTATCGGTAATCTAAAAGTACATGAAGTTGTCATGGAAAAAGATTCCGAAATCTATAGAGGCAAAAAGGAAATAGTCAAGTCAATTGCCTTAAAAGCTAAGAAAGAGTCTAGTGATGATGAAACTTTAACATCCGAAAGTGATGACGAAGAATATGCTAGGCCGTAAGGAACTTTAAAAAGTTCTTTAGAAGAAAGGGTAAATTTGTTAGTCAACCAAGAAAAGAAAAGTTATTTCGACAAAGGGATGAAAAGAAAGGAAAGAGTGACCGAAAATGCTTTAGATGCGGTGATCCAAATCATCTCATTGGCGATTTTCCAAAACAACCTCGTAACAAAGATCAAAAGGCCTTCATTGGAGGTTCTTAGCGATAGCAAAAATGACGTCGAGGACAATACTAACGATGAAACTTGTCTCATGGCTCAATCATCAAATGAGGTAACTCTTAACTCTTCTTATTATAGTGATAACGCATCTTCTCTTGATAATGATAGTATGCAAATATAGCACGATAACTTGTGTGAAATTAGCTTAAAAATCATTAACAAAAATAAAACTTTGAAAACTAAAAGAGATCTTTTAGAAAAGGAAGTTTTAGAGTTAAATGAGAAAATTAAGAAACTTAAAAGAAACAAGGGAATTAATGTTATATGTGAATCGTGTCAAGAACTTAAGTTAGAAAATGCTAAACCTAAAGAAACTCAAATTAAGTTCGTTAAATTTGATAAAAGTGCTAATTTACTAAAAGAAATGTTAAATAATCAAAAGTCATCTAGTTGTAAAATAGGTCTAGGATTTGATAATAGTAAAGCGTCAACAAGCGGAACCAAACCCATGAGTTTTGTTGGGTCGCCCGCTGAAAATGCAACTGGCGGATCCACCATAAAGGTGCAAGGATCCACCATACCTGGATCCGTGAATCGAACAGTTGCTGAAAAAGTGGCAGAATACCTTTTTAGTCTACCCATGTCTTTGAGATTGGATTTTGTCATTACTAGGAAGAAACTAATACATAATAGAAATGAAGAGTCAAAGAAACCGTCTTTAAAACCATCACTTAAAAGCGGTTTAGGTTATGTCAAAACCGAGTCTAGGTTGAAAACACCTCCGCCTAGAAGAAAGATCTCTTCTCAGCCAAGATACAACACACCTCAACCTAGAAGAAACTCTAGAGAACCAATTCACCAAAACCTCTATACTATGAATTGGAACAACTGTCAAAGTCAAGGCTTTGTACATATGGGAAATTGTATCCCATTTCAATATCCCAATCAATTGAAACAAATGCAAGGGATGTACAACACTAACATTTTCGGACCCATGAGATATTGGGGACCAAATGCTTAAATGTATTTTTTGTTGAAATAGGTATGCTTGAGAATATGCTTGGAACCGGATGAATGGATCAAAGATAGTGGTTGCTCCAAACATATGACCGGTAACAAAAGTTTATTCTCTACCTACAAAGCATACGACAGAGGTAATGTTGTCTTTGGAAGTAACTTAAAAGAAAATATCATAGGCAAATGGTACGATCTCAAATGACTCTCTCACTATATCTAATGTAGAACACGTAGACAACTTAGCGTTTAACTTACTTAGTGTCGGTCAAATTTATGACAATAAGTGTAGAGTCTTATTCACGGAAGAATGTAGTGAAATAATTAAAGATGGTAAAATCATAGGAAACGGGATTAGGAAAAATGGTTTATACGTAATGAAATTAGAAAATAAGTCTCAAGACAAACTATGTTTCGCCACGGTAGTGGATAACTCTACCTTATGTCATAGAAGACTTGGTCACGCAAATATGCGTTTAATTCTTTCTTTTTCATCTAAAAAATTAGTTAGAAACTTAACTAAGCTAAAGATTGATAAATATTTTTGTGGTGCTTGCAAAATTAGGAAGTAAGCTCATGCAAGTCATAAAGCTAAAAATATGGTTTCCACTAAAAGATGTTTAGAATTATTACATATGGACTTATTTGGTTCATCGGCAATTAAAAGCTATGAAGGTAATTTATACACCTTAGTATTAGTAAGATGATTATTCTAGGTATACATGGACTATATTTCTAAAAACTAAAAATGAAGCTTTTGAGAAATTTAAAATATTAAGTAGGAAAATGCAAAACCAACTAGGTAATTCCATAGTAGCTATTAGAATAGATCATGGTCGGGAATTTAATAATGAAGTACAATTCGGAGCTTATTGTGATGCACAAGGCATTACTCATAATTTCTCGGCTCTACGTACTCCATAATTAAATGGGGTAGTAGAAAGAAAGAATAGAACATTACAAGAGATGTCTAGGACTATGCTTAACGAACAATCCATTCTACAAAATTTTTGGTGTAATGCCGTTGATACGTCAACTTATATACTAAATAGAATATTAATTCGACCAATACTAGGAAAAACCCCTTATGAAATATTTAGAGGTAGGAAACCCTCTTTAGAATATTTTAAAGTATTTGAAAGCAAGTGCTTCGTTTTAAATACTAAAGACTATCTAACCAAGTTTGACCCAAAGTCATACGAAGACGTTTTTCTAGGATATTTTCGAAATAGTAAAGCCTATATAGTATTAAATAAACATACAATGAAAGTCGAAGAATCACTCAAAGTGACATTCGATGAAAGTTCTCCTCCTACCAAATTATCACCATTGGTTGATGATGATGTTGGCGAAGAAGATATTAGAAATAATACTAAAGTAGTAAATACTAATAATAAAGAAGATGAGTCGATAGAAATTGACCAAGTCGTTAACATTAAGGAGTCCAAGAATCCTCCACTAGATCAAGTCATAGAAAATCTTAATCAAATAACCTTAAGATCTCAAGCCTAAAATCACAGTAATTTCCTTTGTTTTATATCCACCATAGAACCCAAAGATGTTAATGAGACATTAAAAGATGAAAGTTGGGTTGTAGATATGCAAGAAGAACTAAATCAATTTGTAGCTAATGATGTTTAGGATTAGTCCCTCTACCCATGAGTCAATCTGTCATAGGAACAAAATGGGTCTTTAGAAATAAATTAGATGAAAATGGTATAGTGTCTAGAAATAAGGCTAGATTAGTGGCACAAGGATATAAACAACAAGAAGGTATAGATTATGATGAAACATACGCTCCGATAGCTAGGTTAGAGTCAATTAGAATACTTCTTGCTATTGCTTGTGCAAATGATTTTAAATTATACCAAACTAGCTTCAAGACCCGCCCGATGGGCGGCTAGCTGTAAGTTTATTTACGAAAAAAATATATGTTGAAAATAACAATTGATAATCACATGTGTATTTGTAGATACATAAGAATAATAGTTTAACTTCCAAATGACATAGATAAGAAATGATAAAAAAATAACATCATAAAATATTAAAAGTGCATACACAACCAAACAAATAACATGAATATAAATAAAGTAAAACTACAAAAATGTTGTAGACAAATGATGCTCCATGGTAATACCCAGTTTGTAAACATACATAATGTGCCAAAAGAAAATACATCCATTATTTAAACAAAACTATAATAAAGTATATAAGAAAACAACTTAACACTTATAGACGATGAATGACTTCTTTATAGACAATGTTTGATGTATAATTGCAATTGTTTAGAAACGTTTGATGTATAATTGCAACAGGCTCCTTTAAGAAATTGTTTAGATATTGTTAAATGGATTTAAAGGTAGATAAAATCACGTTATATAAATTCAACTTATGGAATAGATAATCAGAGCTTGTAAAAAATGATTTTCTAACTTAACATAAACCTTAAAAAATCCTTAGATAAATGTTAAAGCTTATGTACACTTGATAAAATCCACATGGGATAATGTTAACCACAATGTTTAGCATAAACCATAAAAATTAGTTAGAGAAATGTTAAATCTTATGTATACTTGATAAAAGTCACATCGAAAAATATAATAAAACAAAAGGACATTAAGTTATAAGAATTGGAAGTATGTTGCATCAGAAAAAAAATGTTTTACCCTCAATACTAAATATAATAAATAAACTTTTAAATGACGTAATATAAAGTGATTAAGTAACAAAACATTAAATATTCATTCATGGCTACTCTCTCATCACTTGGAAAGTTTAGTCAAGGAAACAAAAATAACCAACATTATACATTGAATAATAATTCAAGTTTCTTAATCGATATCATCAAAATCAGATTAAGGTTAAGGTAGGTCGTGTGTTTCGTGGTTCATTATACTCTCCAACATATACTTAGATCTAAACATCTTCATTATTAATGACAATACAAGTACAGAATCATTGATAGTAGAAATATATAAACAAACAAACTAATAAATTTATACATATGAACAGTTTCACCGCCAGTTTAATGATTCTTCATGTCACAATACCTCATCTAACCATCTGCAAAATATGAATTGACCCACCAGCTTTCTTTATCGAAAGCTTACCAAGTGCATTAGCGGCATCTAACACGATTTTAGCAGCATTGCTTCATCAACACTCTCATCCTCATCACTCTTCTCATTTTTCTAATCATTTTCGTCGACAATTTCATCATTACTTCACTTTTGACATCTATGCGACAAACACAAAACAAAAACACACACATGACTCAGTTACACCAAACAAAGTATAAACTTATGCATCGGAATTTACAGAACTACAATTTAATTTATTGATATTAATCCATAAAAATCTAAGAGAGGAAAACTGGTCACGCACAAACTCACCCCTCTTTTTATGTATCAATAAGTAAATATAAATATAAATACACAACAAGGATCAGAATCCGCGAGATCAAGA